>JAHWFP010129739.1:9862-40271 GCA_023313725.1 Lithobius niger
TGACACCAATTTCCGAACACCCTGTATATATGTATATATATATATATGTACCTCTTCTCCTCTTGAAACAGGAAGCCTAAAAATATGAGAAAGGTGTCAAAAGACTGGAAATTAATCCGGATTTAGCGTAGGCGTATTTTCGTAGTTCTAGGTAAATTTTTTCCCCTCGAAAAAAGCGAAAAAACCCCTTTGGACCATTGTTGAAACGAATTTTTCGAAGTTGATTGTTAGTTTCGGAATATCACCTCTTCCTGCTGTGCGGATGGTCCACAATTGTTGCGCCACGTAGGAGGCGCGTGGTCCAGTAGTGTTGTCGGTAGGATTACGACTGGCAATGCTAACAGCCGTCATTCAACAATGAGGCACGTGCAGCTCGCTGATGGAACGAATGTTGGAGTTCCAATTTGGATATTTCAAATACAAACTACCTATTTAGCCTTAAATTTAAATGAAAATACGTAAATCTACGAAAAGATTAATGCGAAATTAGGCATATTTAAACAAAATATATTGATAACAAAAAAGGGTATCAGAAATATTTCAACGTTTGCATTTGTAAACCATCGACATTCGATAAATAATGTGCTATTAGCTGGTGCTCTACTCAGCAATACGAATAGTTGCTAGGTACCATTTCGCCTTGCACGAAATCTTTTATATTAGTCAAAAATTATGGGCGACAGGTGGTTTCAATGCATCACATGTAGAGGGGACGGAGATGGCTTTTAAGTAAAAATTCTTTAAATTTGTGAAACAAGGAAACCCATGTAAAGTCTGCAAAATTTATTGGAATAAAAATACCAAGAGCGGCACAAAGGAGTATGCAGCATGCATGATAAAATTACCAAGTATGTTTAGTTCAAGCATGCAGCAACTCGCGTGCTACAGCGTTGAAACGGTCTTGTAGCGCCGATGGATAAGGCTTCTTCAATCCAAGGCCGACTGTGAAGAAATCGAGTGTCTCGCCTCCTGGCTCATTGTCAGTTTAGGTGCATGCCAAAAATGGATGGCTTTTTCAAGACAAAGCCGACTGGGTCCAAATCGCATGCCTCGCCTCCTGGCTCAATGATAGCTCAATCGCGTGCCAGAAAGGGAATGGCTTCTTCAAGCCAAGGCCGACTGGGGAAAAAATCGCGCGTCTCGCCTCCTGGCTCATTGTCAGCTTAGGTGCATACCAAAAAGGGGATGGATTTTTCAAGCCAAGGCCGACTGGGTCCAATCGCATGTCTCGCCTCCTGGTAAAAAGATAGCTCAATCGCGTGCCAGAAAGGGAATGGCTACTTCAAGCCAAGGCCGACTGGGCTACAAATCGCGTGTCTCATCTCCTGGCTCAAGGCCAGTTCATGCATGTGCTAGAAAGACAATGCTTTTAACGAGGCTTTTGTTGTCAGTGGTATTATGGCTAACATTCTGAACAAGAGGCGCATGTAGCTATTGGGTGGCCAGACCGTTGGAGTGATGTACGGTTACCATATCGTTCGTTTATGAACTGAAGCGTTAGGAAAAACGCGTCACACATTCTCATCATGTGCTTGATTGTTTTAGATGTGGAATGTCTGTCAGCAGCTTAAGAGCTGGAGCATGACAGCTCCTCGAGCGTATTCTTTAAGCTAAGGCCAACTAGGGTATAGAAATCGCGTGTCTTGCCTCCTGGCTCCTTGGCAGTTTAGGCACACTGCAGAAGGGTGATAGTTTTCTAAACGGCAAAACCGTTTTTTGTTTTGAACTGAAGCCTTACGAAAAACGCGCACTGCACTCATTTGCTTGATCGTTTTAGACGTGGAATGTCTGTCAGCAGCATAAGAGTTCCAGCATGAAAGCTCCTCGAGCGCAGCGAGTGAACCGTAACCGGAATGAGCGAGTGAACCGTGGCGTTTTTACTTGATTTCTGCAGCTGTTTCACCAAATGAGGGGTCATCAGAAAGTGAAGTGATAAGGACCCGATAGAAAAATCTTCACTGAGCAGGACGTAAAGAAAAAAAATTCTTGAAAAAGTGAAACAAAAAAGCCCATGTAAAGTGTAGTACTAACACAAATTACATGTGATGTGAGGTTGACGGTGTTACAACGATTCAGTCACGTTTCTGAGGAAATGTGTGCGCTGATTGAGTGAGCGAAGCGAACGATGATCAGCGTTTGTCATCAGAACAGCACTTTTTCCTAAATACAGTAATTAAGTAGTAGGGTAGGTTGCGCTGATTGAGTGAGCGAAGCGAACGAAAATCAGCGTTTGCCATCAGAACAGCACTTTTTCCTAAATGCAGTAATTAAGTAGTAGGGTAGGTTGCGCTGATTGAGTGAGCGAATCGAACGAAAATCAGCGTTTGTCATCAGAGACAGCACTTTTTCTTAAACACTCTTAGTAAGTTGTAGGCTAAATATTTACCCTGTAGTGGAACAATGCGCACATTATTTGGATCACTTCCTTGAACATATGTTTGATAATTTTTGCTGCGGGTGTCGGGCAGCACCATATGAGTTCCAACAAGAAATCTCCTCGAGCGCAGCGAGACGCGGCGGAATGAGCGAGCGAAGCGAGCGACTCCGCTAGTCTTAATCATTAAAAACTTACGGTCGGTATATATATATGTAGGTATATATGTACCTCTTCTCCTCTTGAAGTAGGTGGGCTAAAAATATGAGAAAGGTGTCAAAAGACTGGAAATTAATCCGGATTTCGCGTAGGGGTATTTTTGTAGTTCTAGGTAACATTTTTCGTCTCGAAAAAAGCGAAAAAATCCTTTTGGACCATTGTTGAAACAAATTTTTCGAAGTTGATTGTTAGTTTCGGAATATCACCTCTTCCTGCTGTGCGGATGGTCCACAATTGTTGAGCCACGTAGGAGACGCGTGGTCCAGTAGTGTTGTCAGTAGGATTACGGCTGGCAATGCTAACAGCCGTCATTCAAGAATGAGGCACGTGCAGCTCGATAAGGGACGACTGTTGGAGTTGCATTTTGGAAATTTCAAATACAAACTATCTATTTAGCCTTATATTTAAATAAAATTACGTAAAGCTACGAAAAGATTAGTGGTATATTGGGCCTATTTAAACAAAATATATTGATAACAAAAGGGTCAAAAATGTTTCCACGTTTGCATTTGTAAAACATCGACGTTCGATCAATAGTGTGCTATTAGCTGGTGCTCTACTCAGCAATAGTTCAGCCTAATAGCGGTAAAAACGAATAGTTTCTACAGATACGATTTCACCTTGCACGAAATCTTTTATATTAGCCAAAAATTATAGGCGACATGTGGTTGCTGTTTCAAAGCATCACACGTAGCGGGGAATGAGATGGTTTTAAGTAAAAATTCTTAAAATTTGTGAAACAAGGAAACCCATGTAAAGTCTGCAAAATTATTTGAATAAAAAGTAATCTGTACCAAGAGCGGCACAAGAAGTATGAATGATAAAATTACCGAGCATTTTAGCTCAAGCATGCAGCAACTCGTGTGCTACAGCGTTGAAACGGCCTTGCAGCAAGGATGAATAAGTCTGCTTCAAGCCAAGGCCGACTGGGGAAGAAATCCCGTGTCTCGCCTCCTGGCTCATTGCCTGTTTAGGTGCATGCCAGAAAGGCGATAGCTTCTTCAAGCCAAGACCGACTGTGTACAAATCGCATGCATGACCTCCTGGCTCAATAACGGTACAATCGCGTGCCAGAAAGGGAATGGCTTCTTCAAGCCAAGGCCGACTGGGCTACAAATCGCGTGCCTCGCCTCCTGGTTCATTGGCAGGGTAGGCGCACGCCAGAAAGGGAATGGTTTCTTCAAGCTAAGGCCGACTGGCTACGAATCGCATGTTTCGCCTTAAGAAGAGCACGTAGCTCTTGGGTGGCCAGACCGTTGTCTGAAGCCTAACGTCTGCAAGGCTGCAAGGGTAGTTTTGCAGTGAATTTGTGAAACTGTGTCGTGGCGAAGATCAGCGTGGTAGCACCAGGGTATGATGGATGACGGTGTGTGGTCCTAGGTTCAATATGTACATGTACTTAAGTTGCTTTGTTGTAGGGCGTTTGGCTATGGGCTATGGCTCCAATAAATTCATTATTTCCCGGCCCTTACGAAAAACACGTACTGCACTCTGATCATTTGCTTGATCGTGTTAGATATGAAATGTCCGTCATCAGCATAAGAGTTGCAGCATGAAAGCTCCTCGAGCATAGCGAGACGACGCGGAATGAGCGAGCGACTCCGCTAGTTATTTTTAAATAGATGGCTTTAAAATTTCAGAAGGATTTGCTGTGAAATGGCTAACATAAATGGCTTGCGTGACGTCAAGCAGTGAAGTCAAGTGCAGCGCAGCCTATCGCCCGGCAGCACCCTCGCCCCTCCCCCCCCCCCACCCCCCTCGGTAGCTCTGGTCCTGCATCATCAAGATGTGACGTCAAGATATACGTGAAAAAATTTTATATACATGCGTAACATTTTTATATATTCGCTACATTATATATACTATATTAGTAACTTAATAACGTCCCAAAAGGCGCATCATAGTTTTTAGTTGTCCAAGGAAGTGCCGCCCCCCCCCCCCCCCCCTTTCCCCGGAGCTCTTATCCTGCATCATCAATATCATGATCATCATTAGGCCTGGCAAGTTAACTCGTAATTTTATAGATTTCCTAGATTCGAACATTTTACTTGAGTAATTGAATCCATGATGGTAAGTGCTCGAATGTAAATATATTACCTGTGAATTTGATACACTGATGTTAAGTGCTCGACATCAACTCGTTTCTTCTTGGCATCTTTACATTTCTTTGAAGCTACTTCTCCGTCATTAGCCGGGTGTGTATGATGCCCGTCATGGCTTTCGTATACATCATTGAAGAGGATCACATTTGCCCTACGTCCATCGTTACATTTCCAGTAAGATTTTAATTCTTTTCTGCTTGTTATCCGATACAAGTATCCTTTAAACAACAACACCGTTTCATTTCGTTGAGACGAATGATATTCTAGCAGCCATCCTCAAAACCAACGTAAAACCAACGTAAAGTGTCCGAAACCAGAAAACCAGTAAGGAATCATGGGAAATCACGGGAAAGTTTAATGTGGGGAAAGGGTAATCATCACGTGCATAAGTAACTAGAGAACCTTGGCATTGACCTTGATCTAGTGACGTCCAAGCATTCTAAACAATATTTAAAGTACACGTTTTTTTTTCTGTATTGCAAATTTTTAAAACGCAAGTAAATCACTTGGTCTTATTCTACCACTGCTTTGCATAGAAATAAATTATTAAATTTCGTGTACGTAAAATTTCGTCAAATTCGTTTTGGCGAAACGGCATTTGGCGAAACGGGACTGGCCCCTGAGGCAGAAGTTTCTAATCTGCTTATTTTTTGGCGAAACGGGATTTGGCGAAACGGGAGTTTACCATTGCCAGGGGCGGGTAAGAGCAATGTGAGGGAGAGGATGGAAGGAAGAGGGGAATATTACAGAAAGCAAATATTACGAGCGAAAACTGGGAAACAACCATGTGCGAAACAAAACCCCTAACAAAGACAATTACAACTGCTAGTATATTATACTTTTGTTGGCAGTTCAGTTTTGTTGCAATTTTTTTTCGATTGAAATACGCTTCATCGTTTAGTGTGTGCATTATTTCTTGTTTGATTGTTCCTAAGCGAGACAATCCATTCCTTTAACGTTTGTTTTGACGATAACCAATATTCGACAGATCATACATTGGATGGTCAATTATTGATACATCGTACGTGTATATTGGTATCTGGACACCTGCGATGAAGAAGAGTTATTTTGTCCATGTGATTGGAGTCCCATCGATCATGACTGCACTGGCATTGGTTGTGTGCGTGCACTTGGCTTTCTCTACCTGACTCACAGTCTGCTATTAGTCTTTTTTACATGGTCGTTGTTCGGTTCAGGATTTTTGCACGTCCTATTCAAACTGATATATGTGTGAAACTGTTTCATATGAAACGTAGTGAGAGGGATGTTACGATTTCGTGGATACCTGGCCATGCTGAAATCGATGGTAACGAATCTCCTAATGATTTGTCTAGCAATTACGTATCGGAAGAGTGCCAATAATTTAATGTCTGTACAAGTCTGTCCGAAAGATGTGCGGTCACATGTGATGGCGTTTGCTTTGTGTAAATGGGAAGCTTGGTAGGTTGTGGAGGGCCAGCCATCCCATTTGCTTAATATTCGCCCATCTATAGGACACCCGAGAGACCTAGATTTTTCCCCTCGCAAGCTGCAGTGTTGCTAAGTAGGCTGAGAGTAGGTCACATATTTCTAAATTATCTCGTCTCTAGGTGGGATTCTAGTGAGAGGGATATGTGTTTTGTGGAGTTGGATTGGAGGCAGTCAAACAATTATTGCTACACTGTCAATTATTTTCCCCAAATAGGTTGATCTATATTAGTAAATTGCTGTTAGGGGTTTCACAACATTCTGTCTGCAGTAGTTTGGGGCAACTGAAGGCAGTTGTCGCTTTCTGTGATACGTCAGAGCGATTTTCTGTTTAGCGTTATATATAATTATAATGTAGTTTGTTAGTTGTCAGATAGCTATGTAATGTTTAATGTAAGTGTAGGATGTTTTGAGGTGGTGATGACCAGAATTGGTTAAAGCTGTGTAAATAAACAAACAAACGCCGAGGTGAACAGCATGGCACGCATGTCACAAAGGCATTGTTAAATCTTTGGCCATTATTAAATCTTTCGTTCTTAACTTTTTGGCAAGTGGAAGGAAGCTGGTTTTTTTTTGTCAGGAATTTGGTCCGCAGTGGAACGGTTATAGAGGAAATACTTTCAGACAATGGTTTTGCTGAAAACAGATCGCAGCATGCGAAAATTCACACCAGCTAGGAAAATCTTGTAGTAGGCAGGGTTCCTCTTCACTGAGCATTGGTGAGTGAGTTAAGCCTACTTTTGCATGGTATTTTTGTCTGATATAGAGTCAAGCAAACGTTCTTCAAAATATTTGTTCAAAAGTGGAGAGTATGAAAAGCACAAACCGTACTTACAACAATCGATGTAACAATCGATGTTCGTAATGAGGGATGATATACACTATAGTTTGTAACAGTTAACCATGAGTACAATCATCATAACCATTAAAAACTTACGGTCGGTCGGTTTGTTTATACATACGTCTTCTCCTCCGGAAGTAGGAAGGCTAGAAATGTGAGAAAGGTCTCAAAAGACTGGAAATTACTCCGGATATCGTTTAGGCTTATTTTCGTAATTCTAGGAAAAAGTTTTGCCCTCGAAAAAACGAAAAAAACCCTATGGACCATTGTTGAAACGAATTTTTCGAAGTTCGAAATATCACCTCTTCCAGCAGTGCGGGTGGTCCACAATTGTTGCGCCACGTAGGAGGTGCGTGGTCCAGTAGTGTTGTCAGTAGGATTACGGCTGGCAATGCTAACAGCCGTCATTCAAGAATGAGACACGTGCAGCTCGCTGATGGGATGACTGTTAGAGTTGCGTTTTGGATATATCAAACACAAACTACCCATTTAGCCCTAAATTTAAATGAAATTACGAAAAGATTAAAGCTAAATTAGGCCTATTTAAACAAAGTATGTTGATAACAGAAAAGGGTGTCAGAAATATTTCCACGTTTGCATTTGTAAAACATCGACATTCGATCAATAGTGTCCTATTAGCTGGCGCTCTACTCAGCAATAGTCCAGCCTCTCAGCAATAGTCCAGCCTAATTTTGGTAACCACGAACAGTTTCTAGGTACGATTTCGCCTTACACGAAATCTTTTATATTAGTCAAAAATTGTAGGCGACATGTGGTTGCTCTTTCAAAGCATCACGCGTAGCGGGGAAGGAGATGGATTTTAAGTAAAAATTCCTAAAATTTGTGAAACAAGGAAACCAATGTAAAGTCTGCAAAATTTATTTGAATAACAAAATAATGTATGCCAGGAGCGGCACAAACGAGTATGTATGATAAAGTGACCAAGCATGTTTAGTTGAAGCACGCAGCAACTCGCCTGCTACAGCGTTGAAACGGCCATGCAGCGCGGATGGATAAGGCTTCTTTAAGCCAAGGCCGACTAGGGGAGAAATTGCATGTCTCGCCTCCTGGCTCATTGGCAGTTTAGGCGCACGGTAGAAGGGGGTTGGTTTAGTACATTTGTTTATGAACTCAAGCCTTACGATAAACGTGCACTGCACTCTGATCATTTGCTTGATCGTTTTAGATGTAGACTGTCTCCCAGCAGCATAAGAGTTGCAGCATGAAAGCTCCTCGAGCATAGCGAGACGACGCGGAATGAGCGAGCGAAGCGAGCGACTCCGCTAGTTCATTTTTTAATCATACGCAATGCAGAAATGTGTTGCACTTTTAAGTTGGTGGCTCATGGTTGAATGAATGAAAGAATGACTTTATCTGCTTGTGAGTTACATGGTTATGACCTATATCCACTTAGCCTACCACAAAAAAACGTTGGAATCTTTGACGATAACAATTCCTTAATGACTACTTCACCCACACATAGCCGTACAGTCTTACGTTCAGTCATATGGATAAAGAAACCCATGTTCCTGATACATTTAAAAAACTAGCTAAATTATTGAGTCTAAAGATTACAATTACCCGGCCGAGCGAGAGATGGCATAAAAATAGTTAATTTTTACTTTTCTTATTTCCGTTTTACTTGATCTTCCAAAACTCTGCATGCTGCAAGGAGTCTTTCGTTGTTAATCTTTATAATAATATCGGAGGCCGGCTAAAAGGAAAGCCTAAAGGAAAACCACTTCTCCCCTCCTCGCGCCCGCATTGAAAATGCACTCTCCCACTCTACCTGCAGCCAAAAAGGAGCCAGGCGTGAGTGGTCGATCAATCTGACAAGTCGTCGGGAAAATGTCCCGGGAAAATGTCCTGGGAAATGTGTCCCGGGAAATGTGACCGGCCCCGTGCATAGCACGGGCTTCCTCTAGTTTTACATAATATCGCATACACTACAGATGCAAAAAACTTAATATCTCCGAAAATATGTTACGTTAATACTTCATGCTCGTACTGTAAATTCAGAGTACCAAAGGTACCTTGTCTCATAATTTCAAGCGAATCGAACAAAATTCCGCAATGTTAGCGTTTCCCAAACACAGTGACACACAACAGAAGTAATTAATACATAAACTCCCAATACAGAGTTATATCTAATCTCGTTCTCTTGGCCAATTATAAAGCAATAATTAAAATATCTACTACCAATAATGTTCTGCCCATTGTCTGTTTCTAATGCCAAAAAAATGGCTCCTGTGACTTACCCTATGACTCTTAGCATTTTCTATTTCCTTTTTTTTTTTATACTTCCATCTACATAATAATGAGTATCAATAGTCAGGATAATGTTAAACAATTGATTTGCTCTTGTGCCATACAGTACGAGTTTACGTGGTTTACGTCTCTGCCGGCCTTCTTTTCGGAGTTGAGCTCATTGTCGATCATGCACGATGATGACAAGAAATTGTGCGAATCTGGCATCTCAACTACATTGTGCAGAACAATCGATTGACTTAAACTCCGACCATTGTTGACTGTCACCTTTGTCACCTATTGGGACTCCTATCGCACTTACCCCATTAGAGGCAAGTGAAATTTTACTCTTGGACATTTAGAGCGATCTACAGACTTGTGACACTTTTTTTAAGATTCATAACAAGGCACCCGAGTCATGCATGTAGGAAATGATTTCCAAACTCTTTTTTTGACGCTGATTGACCTCAAACTCATTCTCTAGTACATACGGTCTGATGTCTTCATTGCTGTTTATGACAGTCTGTAGGTTGAGTGATTCTGAGCTAGAAACGGTATGGCGACACTGTTTTCAGCCACTTTCTGATCCGAACACGGCAGCCAGTATGCCAGATATTTATTGTTTGAAAGCCAGGTACTTGTGATGGCGCTGCTTCTACTCAGTTACCAGTCATAGGACGTTGTCGTCAACGTATCGGTGCGTCTGGTCAGGGTTGGAAGGGCAGCACATGCTTGTATGTCCAAACTAAACATCTCGACCCTGTTGGATGGTCTTCTCAGGGTAACTTGTTGATAATCTGGAGACACGTGGTCATTTCTTTTACAGTAGTTTATCCTCTTTGCGTCAATGTTGTCTGGTAGAGATGATTGGATCGACTAGCATGCTGATGACCCTGCTGGTAATTCCAGAAAGTATGGAAGGAATGATGGTATCCAAATATTGTAGGTGGCCTTATAAAGCAAATGCAATTATTGCTAATACGTGGTGGCTGACTGTAGAAGTACGAAGCATACATTGGGTTAGCAGTGAATGTTTGTCCTCCTAACTGAGTATGTGATACACACTGTCCAAAAATTCAGCTGGAGTACATTGATTGTTAGATAACGACCCCTTCTAAGAAGGGCTTCTCGGGTCATAAGGAGACTGGGTCTTGAAATTCCCCGTAAAGGCCATTCATATGTATCTCATTTGGTGAGTGGGTAGCCCTATCTCTACTATGCCGGCCCAAATCATCCTCCCACATCGAACATAAGCCACAATACCTTCCATAGGTCCTATAGCAATTTGTATTAGAGCCCCTATCTTGTGCATTTCGTGATAATGATCCTGATGATGGTAATCTTCGCCTAGTCTTTCCCATATAGATCTAGCAAGAGGTACGGACTGGAATTGGAAATACATTTCGAGAGCCATTATACGCATCAGCATAAGCCTTCACTCGTTGTATTCATGTCTTCCGAATTTTGTACCTCTTGTGGTGTAAACACGGTAGGATCTAAGGTGTTGTCTTTAAGAATAGAACGTTTCCAGCGTTTTTCGTCTGCTAGTCACTGGAATTGGGTGCGCCATTATAAGTAATTTTCCACTCCTGTGAGAGTTGCAACACCTTCATAGGTATATTTATTTTGGAATTGGGGTAGGGCCTCGTCGAAAGTTGCCTCGTCCCTTCAATAAATGAATACGTTTTGATGAAGTTTGAAATCCTGCTGTCTCTTCTGAAAGCGGTCTTTGAAAAGGAGATCTTATTTTTCAGACTACAGTTGTCTTGTGCTGCCTAAGTTTAGACTACTGACCATGCTACTAACAAGTGTTGAAGAGCAGATGAGGTTCGAATAGTCGGCTGATCATATACAATGTGGAAAGGAATGGACCTCAATGGTGTGGTGAGGGTTGAATATTTTTCCCGTTACATTAGCACAGTTGGTCTTGTTCATTATGGATTTAATCTAGATACCAGAATAGGTTATTCCTCTCCCACAGATGGTTGGAGTCTAGTAGGTCGCCAAGCATGACTTCGGTCCGTGGGCCTCGTTGAATTCCGTGGTCGTCCTATTCTAACTGCCCGACTCCCTACTAATTCTGACCTGAGGCCATTGAATGGATCTATCTTAACTTGAAGCAAAGTAAGATGGAAGAGTGCATTTTGTCCCAATTTTCCTTTAGTGTTACCTGTCCAAGTCTATACACACATGTACATCTGGGGTTAAAGTTCAGTTCACTATGGTAATGCAACTTTGTCGGAAGATTTGGAAAGTCAACAAATGTTTAATGCTTACGTGTGTTGTTACATATCTTGATACTCCTCTGGACGTTCTACTAGGTGAAGTCGTTATTGCCGTACCAAACTAAAAAAACTTTTAACTTAAGTGTTAGGCCTACTTAAGAATGGTGGCTATTTTGCCCAAAAAATGGCAAAAAAAATGTTAAGAAGACGACAAACTAAAAACAAGTCTCCCTGTATCAAAGGCGTTAAGATGAGCTCAACTCCTTCACCGACAAAAATGCATTCACCAGAAAAAACTCCGTTTCACAAAAAGTTAACATATTGTTTAAGCCAGTGAACTGTAACAATGATAATGATTATAACGCATTGATGAATTGAAGGGAAAGAAGAACAACTATACAAGGATAAAAAAAAAGTCCATGCACGCCATAACAAACACAGTTTACGATTGTCGCAATAATAATATCTGTATCAACAATAATATTCGTCACAAAGACTGAGTTGCAACAAGGTACATTTAGCCATAGTTTAACCAAATCGAATAGTTTAATCGAATATTCAGTCGGGGAAGAAGTGCAAATACTAGATAGGGGGAATAATTCCCCCACAGTTATAGCATACTTTGGTGTATGTAAACCGGAATGCAAACAGTGGTTCATTGTTGCAAGCGTTCGTTTACCGAAGGTTGTATACCATTGCTACAACAATGGCAGAGTGGTACAAATCAATTGACATCAAGGACCACGCTCGCGGTCCTCTCGCCAAGTTCAATAATTATCACACTTCATTGTAAGAAAGTCATTGTTTAATTCGTGCATTGTTGTTGCATGGCCACTAGCATGGCCACCACCTAGGAATCTGGCTGTTGCAGACATAGGGCCTGAGGGCTTCGGGCAGATGACCGGGAGTGGTTAACGCTCGTTAAACCCTTTGAAACCCTTTGAACTAGCTTTTGGTACTTTAACAAAAACTAGAGCTGAGCATATTTCACGATGGCGAGGATAAATACCTATGCAGCGAAACAGATGGGAAATTATTGAAAATGGGCAGTCTTTGTGCCCTGACAAGCTATAGTTATATTTCACTCACGTGCATAAACTGTGTCAGCGTCATAAAAGTGCGTGAAGATCGTTGATTTCAGCTGACTACTATATACTGACTACTGACTACTGACTACTGGCTATACTGACTACTAATTCCGCTCATATAAAATAAATTATGCGACAGAAACGAATGAAATTTGCTATTCAACACTTTTTTTTTAACACCAATGCGTGCCTTTTATGGTTTGACGTTTGGGGAGACATTAACTAAAAAGATTGCAATCATTGTAATGCTATTTTCCCGTATGTTGGAAAAATGCCCCCGGTGATAAAAATAAGCATTACTCGTTATTAGTGTTAACAAGTAACAAGGCAAACGGACTGCCAGAAATATTCGGCAACACATCATTGTCGATAAAATGGACGTGCTACTTGTTTGTAGTAGGGAGCATGGCTTCGGGCCACTAAGCTTTTAATAAATCCGCAGTCCATGCTACTTATTGTTGATGGTTGAATGCAAATCAGCAAACGCTGTAATTTATATGATTGAAGTCCTCACTGCAGCAAAATTAAAAAAAAAATAATATATCCGTTCTGAAAACGAACGGAGATATTATTTTTTATTTTTTTATTTTGCTGCAGTGAGGACTTCAATCATATAAATTAAAGCGTTTGTTCAATATGTTTCAACCAAACTAGGCCAGATAGTAGATAACTGTTCGATGGCTAAAGTAAGATGCCAAAAAAAAAACTACAAAAAAAGTGATATCTAAAACAAAACTCACAAGGATGAAAGAACCCGCCAAATTTCCGTCAATCAAAGTAGTGATATCAGAGCCAAAATGGCTGCAACCAAGTTGCTACATTAGTTGCCAAGCCAATCCCACCGACTATTACCTCACACGTTAAATCAAAAACTTGACCATTGCTACCGATAGTAGCAATGGTCAGGTTTTTTTATTTACCCTTTGATCTAATACTCGGTGGGATTAGCTTGGTAACCAATGTAACAACTTGGTGGCAGCCATTTTGGCTCTGATATCACTACTTTGATTGGCTGAAACTTGGCGGGATCTTTCACCGCTATCTTTATCACTCTGTCTTCCATTTTAAGAACTAAATTTCCTTGTGAAGCCTGGCAGTGACCTTTGATACGTTATAGTTTTTAACATACGTTTTATTTTTCATTTTTATTTTTCATTTTTTTGTTTGTATGAATTTCGTTGATTGAGGTAATTGATGACAACCAATAGGGCTCTCTGCCGTGTGACGAAACTAAAATTAACCTGACTAAAGCTATATTTTGCTACCACAGGATCACCCCAGTAGGTTTTATCAATATAGGTCAATGGGCGACATTAGTCTATAGGTCAATCTGTCATTAGATCAATAGGTTAATAGGTCAGCAAGCCAACAGGTCAATGGACAACACCACTATTGGTGAACAGTAAGTCAATGGGTGGCGTTATTCCGTTGTGATGCTTATAACATAGTGTGCAGAGATGTACGACTGTCTTCAAGACGGTTTGTGTGAAGGTCGCCATATTTCGTTAGCTGTTCGTTTGAAAATTCAGCTGCTAAATTAGGTCCCTACAAGACGGCCCGGTGTGTTGATGGGGTGGAGGGAAATAGGGAGACACAATACCAGCTGCTGACTGCAGAGGGACTCCGCCACGCGTACTTCCACTATCCAACTTTTTGAATTACCATATTTTAATATTCTGTACAGGTACTTAAAAATTATGATTATGATTACGTCATTTAAATTTTTTCTTCTTTCTGTAGGACTCCTGAAAAGACTCGTATAATCAAAAGAATAAAATGTATGTTTTGCCAAATATAAACTATTTTTCCGTGAGCGTGACCGAAATACCATAAATGACCCTAAGATTTGGAAATGACCCAACGTCAAAAGCCAGAAATATATTTACCGTCTTTGCGTCCACCCCCGTACCCCATTCGAGGAATTCGTAACGCTACTAGACTCCTACATATATCAATTGTGTTTCTTCTCCCGCCCCCCCCCCCCCCATCAGTTCAACTCCCCTGTTATGCATCTAAGAGGCTTACCATTGTGTCTTTTCGTTGTTTACTGCATTTATTAAGCAACAAATCACTCCATTTAGAAGCTATTTGTGACTAACACAGACAACGAGAAAGTCGTTGCCATGGCATCTTCAGCTGCCAAGTTTCGTCGATGGCTATACTATTTTAGGTTCTGGTTGGCCACTCCGCGCGGATTTTTGGACAATGGATTGATCACGCCTGGTAAAAATTTTTCTTCGAGAAGACGAACCAACATGGCGACGTTATCTCTCGCTTCATCGCTTTCCCGACGTGGAAAACCTCTGAATTCGCCGGCTAGGGAGATTGTTTGCAATATTTTCAAATACATGGAGGCTCAGGACACAACACGGATGCTGAAACAAGAAATTTAAGAGCTCAGCTTTGCCACTGCAAAATCTCAGAGAACGGTAAGCGTGTCTTTTCAGTAGCAAGGAAATACCGATACCCAACTCTGGCCAAAACTACGATGACTACGTTTAGGCCTAACGCCTCAGACGACGCCGCCACGGCCTTGCACATCGAAAGCTGAAGCGCGCAGAGAAATTGCCAAGCTTGCTCTCCCTTTGTAGCTATGATTCCGACTTATATTATAAGTCCGGAAAATGTTGTTCTACGCTGTAGTTCTTCGGTAAGTTAATTGCGCAGCCACAACCACCGTTTGTTTACTTGGACGAGATGTGGGCCAACCAACATCACAGCCGACAGATGCAGTGACACGGCAAGGAAAAAAGTTACGTGGCCGCCTCATACCACCGGGAAAAGATCGACGTTTGATATTATTGCATGCTGGCTCTAACGAAAAGGATTTGTAAATAGTGCTCAACTTCTTTTCATTAGAAAACGAAGACTGGGGAATACCATGAAGAAATGAACGGCGAGTGTTTTATAAACTGGTTAAAAACTATTAGCCAACTCCAGCCAACTCGGCGATCGTGATGGACATCGTTACGTGTCATTCAGTTCGACTCGACAAGGCAGCAACAAGCAACAGCAAATTATTTCGTGGCTCGAAAAACAAATTTCCGTACCACTGCGAGCTGAATCTCATCGAGTTAATTTGGGCCCAAGTTAAAGACGAAATAAGAGCATCCAACACAAATTGTAAAATTGCAGACGTCAAAACATTAACAACCACTGCAGTAGCCAAAGTAACTCCTGGTGACTGGCAGAAATACATTAACCACGTTGTAACGCTTGAGAACGATTATTGGGGCACTGATCATCTGATTGAAAATCGAGTCGAACCCTTAATTATTGAAGTAACCAACAGCGACGACTATGACTACAAAGAGATGTAATTTTGTACCACTCCAACAATCTCCCTAGCCAACGACGAAAACTTTCACAACCAGCCGTCAAACATTTCGATGCTGTGTTTTGGACCCTGAAACAATTACCCATAATTTACATAATAAAAACAACAAGCTATCCCCTAGACCCATACACAATTTTATATTATTAGTTGTGAAATAATAAATATATGCCCCACTTCTGATCTATTCTGGACAATCTTTTGGCCCTGTCATGAACGGAGGTTTCCCAGTTACAAAAACCCAGGCATTTGCAATTTTCAAGTTTGGATCCTAAAACAAGCCTGAAAGGCTTTATTCCCCTCCCTCCTCCCCCCCCCCCCCCCACACCCGCAGTTAACCCTCAAGAAATGCTTAAATCAGAAAATCGGGTAGCCTACGTATACTTCCTTCAGCATGATAAAGAAAAAATATTCTAAGACAATAAACAAACTAAAATGAAATGAAATGAAATAAAACAAAATAAAAATATCCTCGTCCAATTACCAATTCTTGATTTTCGTAGATGCTAACTTAAAACAAATCGTTGCTATATAGCCGAGCACATGTAGGAACTCAGTGCGTGTACAAGGTTCCAGTCACCACCAATGTTAGTGCATTATGCGTGACAGGCGATTGCAAACGATCATAAATACAGCTATTTAGAGTGGCCAACCAGAACCTAAAATAGTATAGTTACGACTTTACATGGCATGTTGGCGTATGAATCCACGACAATACGATTTTTGGACAATTTTGGAAAAAAATAAGATTTTCGGATAATTCTTTCAGATGAAACAACTTTCCCAGTTTTCAGCTGATTTCTTGTTAGCTCGCTGTTGCAGTATGAGTAAATCGATGCCTTCTGCAGCCTTCATTACAACTTGTAGCTGGTAATATTGTGGTGTTTGCACCCTTACGTGTTTCTGGGACGGCGGCCTAGTTGGGAAAAATCTAATACGAAAATCGAATTTTGAAAAAAAAAATTAAAAGTTATTGAGTTACTTGCAGACAGACACAGAGAAGTCAAAAAATTTCCCAATTCATGTGGTATTTGGCTTCCTCAACCGATGAAGATTTTAAGATGTGGCTTTAAAATATGGAGAACACCAGCTAAAACTCAACTTTTACCGAATTTCACCCGTCGGGCAAGGGAAATCGACGCAAACACATTTAAGAACTTCTTGGCAACACCAAAATTGTTCACTAGACTAGAAAAATATGAAAAAAATAACACTGAAAAGGTAAGAAAAAAATAAACAGGAGAAAGAGAGAGTAGGAAAAAACCACTTTCTAAATCCCCAGTTTCTAGGAATTTTTTTAAGCAACCGTATATTCTTTTGTGAAATTGGCTTCAACTTGAGGCATTATCTGTTTTTCCTTTTTTTTTTTCAGAGAGCGCATGCCCAGTACGAGCTGTCCTTTGCTTTACTCAAAGAAATGGGCGATCGCTTGGGTCAGGCGCAAGTGCTCATGGGAATGGCCAAGACACTGACGGCCCTCAAGAGACTGACGGGTGTTTGCGACTGCAAGGTAAGGTTTGGCCGATAAGACTTTTCTCCGGGGACTCAAAACGAAGAAAGGGAAGGGAAGGGTCACTAAGGGTCACTCAGTCTAGTGTTGGAAGGCCAAAACCAACTTGGTTGGTCCAGCGATAGATGTGGCGCGAAAATGGTTTAGATGCGCAGCTAGTTTCAGGAGATTATTGTTATTGTTTATTTTAAGGGTGTACTACAGGCAGACATGAATTTACGCTGCTTCAAGCAACTCAGTATTTGGTGATTAACGTTTTTATTTGCAAGAATAAAAGATAAAAGGTGTTGATTAGGAGATATGGGTGAAACTAGTAACGTACTAAAAATTCATTCTAGCTAGAGTCTGATAAAATGTTGAAGACAATGTAGTAAAATTAAATATAACGACTGGCCTTATGAAAATACAACACACACAATCCTTAGCAAAATAGGAAAAAAAACGCATACCTCCGACCAGCTTTTGAACCCAGGATCTTTCATTTAAGCCGTACTTTGTAACTATTTACCAACTGTTTTATTGGGTAGAGTCCTGACTTCACGTAACAAATAAAAAAAAATATAGTAGGATCTTCTCCAATTCCCACTATAGGCTGCTATCAACAAGTTTCCCTGCGACATTTTGTTTTTCCATTGTTTTGAGTACTTTATTTTTGTAGTCTAACAATTTGACCATGCTTAAAAGATAAAAATAAATCGTAAAAACCTTTAATGTCGTTAGTTCGTTTATAAATGAATAAATAAATAAATAAATAATGGTTTGTTTCAATTGTTAAAAGACGCTTATACAGGTAAGGGAAGTAGTAGAACATAACAGTCACAAGGACTTAAGTCAGGGAAGGCTATAGCACCATCTAAGAAATTTAGACAGGTCAGCAGTTAAAAGCAGAGTTTTAAGTAAACTGAGGGAAGTTGTCATAACAGTTTCAGCAGAGTGAATTCCAAGCATTTACAACACGATTTGAAAATATATATTTTCGACTGTCCAATTTTGATTTATTAACAACTGGTTTCAGAAGATGGCCTCTAATTCAGTTATGCCCTCTAATGGTAAAACAACGCTCATATGTAGGGTCAACGAAGCCATGCAACAAGGAGTACATCAAGCAGAGATAAAGGCTGAATCTGTTTATTCAATCACTTCAAGAGAATCTAAGTTTAATAATTAATGTGCTCGGTATAGTACTTGAGTACAAACTTAAGCCTGCCTATGAATTCCTCGAACTCTTTAAAGACAACGATCTTCAGCAATGCATTACCAGGCCAACTAGACACACAAGGGCCAAATTTCTAGGTTGCTGAATTTGGTGATAACTTCTCCTAAGTTCCCTCATCATTCATTCCCCACCACCGGGATGTAGTGATCATGAAGTCCTTATTTTTGGAGTCGGCAATAAACTACTCTGTTAACCTCTCCGGCCCTTCCAGACTTAATTTAAAGTGAGCCGACTACTTGCTTCTGAATGAAATTAACAGCTGCATTGACTGGTACTTCGAACTTGATGATTGGGACGTGGGCACCCAATTAGGAATTTTCGAAGCTTTCCTTTGAGATCTCATTAAAAACTTTATCCTCTGATCCACCATTCCACCATTGCCCATCCACCTTGGCTTGAACAAAACAAATGACAGCTTATAAACAGAATAAAATGTTCTTCTTGCCATCTGTGCCGTGAGCCCACCGCTGCTTACTATGCCATCTTCAAAGCTACTCAAAATAAAGCAGTGTCTGGCCTTCGGTCAGCTCGCTGTAACTGCCCACTTACATCCCATCCCCGTTTTCATCTCTGCGTGAGATGCCTAGGTTCCTTTTCAAAACAATGATACTGAACACGCTTTCATTGTGTTTAATGATGACAGTCTACTGGCTCCGATGGTATTTCACCGAATCTCCGTACGAAATGTGCATCCTCTCTTGCTACCACTATTTCCTAATATAATGTTTCAAAACTCGTTTCTTTCCTGCACCTTTCCATCATACTCGAAAGCCGCTATCGTCATTTATGACCGTAAGAAGCGACCATCCGATGACCTCAGAAACTGCAACCTAATCATTTTACTCAGTGTTGCTTCTAAAATTTTCAAATGCTTAACCCGAGACTTCATTTCAGCTGCTTGCAAGACCTTAAAATTGATCTAAAATTTTTGAAAGCTTGATCTGGGATTCCATTGTGGCTGCTTGCGAGAACCTTAAAATTGATTTCACAAATCAACACAGTTTTCTGGCCGACCGCTCCTGCTAGACCAATTTGTTAGAGACTTGCAACTGTTTTAATTTTTCTCTAGATGTAGGTATCCAGGAAAAAAAAAGCATAAGCATAAGGAGCGCAACTGGTACAAGTTCCCTAGACCCCTTAAATATTATTGGCAGCAAAGTAACTACTGTTGCTGCCACCAGACTCTGAACTAAAGTCCATTGTAGGCTACTACACGCTAGGGTCCATGAATGGATATTCACATTGAAAGCAAACATCCATTTTTTTTGCAGCATCTCATAACTTGTTATCATACTGTAAGGCAAATCATTGTAACATCTCAATACTGGTTCGTTTAGAAGTTCTGCTGTCAGTAAATAATAACACAACAGTTCAAACATCGGTCATTGAGTAGTAGACAATTTCTGGTGATTTGCTAAGAACATGTGAACACGTAAGCAATGTTCTGCTTTAATACACTAAAGCATTCTGAAGGATAAAGTACTTGTTTAAACTTTACAACTCCTGAAAGGAGTTAGGGTACTAAGGCTCCTACGGCTTTTTGAAAGGAGAAGCAAACCTTTAAACTACTCTCCTATCACTGGCATCCGGGGAGAAGGGTAGAGTCCCCACCAGATATAAAGTAACCATGTTTCTCCTTTATATAACAAAATCCCTGGTACGACAACACATACCTTAGGTTACTGAAGTATAGTAGTCTAACCGCGACTTCAATTTATAGATACCCTCCTGCTGAGCTTGGCCCGCAATTGAAGAACACACATAGCGACACAACACGCTGGAACTGGGATGGTAGAAGACAAGACAGCACATGAGCTGCGTTTCTTATATCCAAAGGGAGACCAAGCGCAGCAAAGGGGGATAGTGCTTTGTTTCCACTTCATCTCAGTGTCAAGCCTTGATAGCAAATCCAACCTGCTTGACTTTCATGCTAATTACTCTCTGGGTCCAACTTGACTTCCCATTGGCGGATAGGCCACGCGTTCTCATATTCTGATTGGTTTAGAAATAGTCTCTGGCATCCGTGTCACAATCTTCAGCAATACTAATTTTAACTGAGGTTTTAAACCAAAACTCGATAGAAATTCAATATTAAAGCATACAAGACGTTCTCAGCTTTACAGGGTGGATAGAATGGAAGGTCCGAATCATTTATATGAGTAAATAATTGAGATATACGAAAAATAAGCATCAGCAATGTGAGTCTGACAATGACAACAAACGTTCATACAAAGCTGAAACTGAGATACAACATATGTGAGTTAAATCTTAAACTAAGAGTACATGCCAGAAGGTTTATAGAAACCTTCTGTGTCATTAGCTTAAGGTGCAACAAGGTCCAAAATTATAACCTTAAACCTAAACTTACTGAGTGGGGGTTTTGGCCCCCAAAACGTCCGCCATCTTGAATCGTCTCCGTCGATGTCAGCAAGTTTATTTTGCATACATATGAATAATTTAGAATTTTATTGCATGTTAAAAACCATCCAGACCACGGCAACACATGGCTGAATCCCACTCTAATTAAACGGTGCCAGAACAATCGTAGCATCGTCTAGAAGATCGCTAGGATTGCAAGCTAAATCAAGATTTCAGAGGGGGTCCTCGGGGAAAGATGAGAGCATTGGGGGAAAGCCGAAACGACACTGAATTCATAATGTAAAACAGGAGTTAATTAAAATGATCAGCCCAAACCAGAGAACAACTTAATAACTACCCAAACCAAAGAACAACTTAATAATCACCCAAACCCAGCTTTTTAGGCTCTCCCAAGCCTGATGAAATAGCGATTTCCTTCATATGCCCCCAATTAAGGAGCTGACTTCTATTTTCAATGACCCCCCAGAATCAGTGATGCAAAAACAGGCAAGTGAAAACTAGAGTACCAATTACTAATGTGAAGCAACGCTTGAAGATCAGATAGTTAAACACAACTTGACATGAAAAAAAAACATTTTTCTTCACAAGACTAGTGTTATGGCACCCCCCCCCCCTACACCAAGTAGGATGAAGTCGGTCGCCAACAAATCCTCAAAAATAAATCCGAGGATTTAGACAAATGTATTATTCGAACAAATAAAAATATTTAACAAGTTACTACTCTAGTAATACATCCCTATTCAGTACCACCTGGGTTCAACTTCTTTTATTTTAAACAGAAAAGTATCTCAAAATCCTCACGATGGTAATATCCGGGGAAATGAGCAACCCACTCGTTCTGGAAGGGTCCCACGGACACACATCACATAACGGAGACAACATCACATGGATGGTTTATCCAGCAACTTCGCATACCCAGCAACTTCGCATAGTTTTAAACTGAAAACCAGTAAAGCTCAAGTAGCATTGATCAGTTGGCCATGTAAACATTGGTCCAATGTTGGCATCCAACGATTGGCCAATCATTATTTTGTCACATAGGCCAATGTGTTGGCCCTAGTTGGCAATATTTATGTGCCTATGTTGTGCCAATGTCACAGTGCCAACCTTTTAAACAATGATCCAATGGTGGCATCCAACGGTTGACCCAACATTATTTTGTCACGTTGGCCAATGGCCGAGCCAAGATATTGGCTTTATATGTTGTCAATATTTGTGTTGTGCCGATGTCACAGTGCCAACTTTTTAAACATTGGTCCAATGGTAGCATCCAACAGTTGGCCCAATATTACTTCGTCACATTGGCCACTGACCAAGCCAACGTACAGGCGCAACGTTGGGCCAGTGTTTATCACCCGAACGACGTCAAAGTGGTTGGTAAGACTCCATGATGCCAACATAGGGGCACCATTGTCAATCAACAACTGAATAAAGCATGATGCCTACTGAGCAGGATTGAAACCGGTACCTCTCGCACTGGAGCTGAAGATGTTATCCACTACACCACCCGAACTGCTGTAAGTTTAGTGTTTAGACAGTGCATAAAATGCGAAAAATGCTCGGAGAGTTGAAGTTTTCATTGTAAAAATATTATGAAGCTTCAAGTTTTATGAAAATATAAAAGTAAATAGTGCAGTACACAGAAATAAGATTTTATAATTATTCTAAAGAAAATTCCAATTTGAGAATGTCCAAAATGTACTGGTTAACATTATGAAAAATCAAATCGTATTGTTGAAATCGGCCAGGGCCAAAAGTAAAACAATCTTGAGACTCGAGCTACCTTAAGAGTTTCCTGAGTTGAGTTCCTCTTTTGCCCCTTGACGAAAGCCGACACACCAGCCTTAGAAACGTGAGCTGTTATGGTTAACAATAGTATTTTACTTTGAATAATTATTTAAACCAGCACTTGACTTTAGTGCCGTTAAAAGAAAATACGTTGGCTCAATGGAGGACGGCCAACAAACTAGTGGAGCATAAAAAGAATACGTTGGCCAACAAATGACGGCCAACACATTGGTAGAGCATAAAAGGAAATACATTGGCCTAACGAAGGACACCCAACATACTGGTGGAGCAAAAATAGAAATACGTTGGTCCAGCGACGGACGGCCAACTTACTGGTACAGCAGATAAATAAATACGTTGGTTCAACGGAGTATGACCAACATATTGAATGAGTAGCAAAAGCAATACATTGACCCAATGACCGACTGCCAATTTGTTGCTGGAGCAGATAAATAATAAGCTTGGACAAAAGAAATACGTCGACCGAATGAAGGATGGCCAACATATTGATGGAGCTAGTAATTAATACATTGGCCTGATAATTGAACACCAACATGTTGATCTAGAAAGTTGCTGCTACGTTTTTCCAATAAAGTGCTACAAACACATTGGTTTAGCAGGTTTCTGCTACGTTGTTCCAATAAAGTGCTACCAACACATTGGATTAGAAGATTACTACTACATTGTCTTAATAACGTGCTACCAATACATTGGTTTAACAAGTTACTATTACGTCGACCCAATAAATTGGTACCAACATGTTGATTTAGCACGTTGCTCCTACGTTGTTCCAATAAAGTACTGGCAACACATTGGTTTACCAGGTTGATATCACGTTGTCCCGATAAAGTGCTACCAAACATTGGTTTAGCAGTTACTATTACGTTGGCTCAATAAAGAGCTACCAACACATTGGTTTAGCAGTTACTATTATGTTGTCCCAATCCACTGCTACCAAAACATTGGTTTAACTGGTTACTATTACGTTGGCTCAATAAAGTACTACCAATACATTGGTTTAGCAGGTTAGTATTATGTTGTTCCAATAACGTGTTACCAACACGTTGGCTTAACGGATTACTATTATTTTAGCTTAATAAAGTGCTACCAGCACATTGGTTTAGCAGGTTACTATTATGTTGGCCCAATAAATTGGTTCAAGCACGTTGATTTAGCAGGGTGCCCTTACGTTGCCGCAAGAGAGTAGTACCAACATTTTGGTTTAACAGTGTAACACGCTATTTACGAATAGCAGGGCGCACCTTGTGTGAACGCACATGGTGCACCTTGCAGTTACATAAGCTACTTGGCGATCGGTCAACTTCCGTCTACACCGGAACTTGCCCGAACGCCAACAACCGGGAACGAGGCTACTCTATTGTTCAAACCAGTTAGAGCCGGCTCCAACCTGTTAGCGGTTACGCAACGTAATGCCTCAGGCGACTTCTATTGTTCTGGCCCACGCATAAATACGAGGGTCTGGACCATGGGAAGCCAGTTAGTGTGGGGCAGGCAACTGGAAAGGTTGTCTCCCTGGACTCTGCTAGGATTAGACCAAGCTTCTAAACTTGAGTTTAATGCCTAATATGTGTTTCTCTGTGCAAGGACCCCTAGCCTTGCATTAAGGAGTAAATTGGTTTGAGATATTCTTGAATTCAATCGTCTACTCCCTGAGGACGTCACAACAGGTTGGTATTACGTTGTTCCAATAAACCAACAGTCCAATAGAACCAACAATTTGGTGGACCAATCAAATAAATACGTTGGTCCAATGATGGGAAGCTGACTTGATGGCTAAGATACAAAGGTTCAAAATTGGGCAATTGCTGTTGATGGTGAGCCAACATTACATCAACATTAGTCCTATATGTATGAACCAATGCCAACTAGTCGCCAACGTTGCCAATGGTTGGCCTGACCATCGAATGTTACTTGGGAGGTACATCTATTTTATTTAGCACTGACAAAAATTTAAAGAAATGAAACATTTTGGTAAAAAGATTCCACAAAGGGAAAACAAGAGTTTCTTATGTTACACTCATAACGTATAAAAAAGTCAAATTTAACTGAAATTTAACAATTTACCCAAATTTAAATCACACTTTAATTTAATTTAGCAAAGGTGCTTGTAGTTGCACCTACAACTACTAACTGTCAAAAATGCTTGCATAAAGTTAATCATGAGGTTCAGAGAATAACAACTCAGTGCATTAGGTGGTGTTTCCCTGGCTTGTGTCTGGCTTCATAGTCGAGATCGTGAAGTATGAGACTTCTACGTAGAAGTTTATCTTTTCTGCCGTCTGCTTGAGCCAATGGAGGGGGATATGGTCAGTTTCTATTATAAACTTAATTCCATACAAATAGGGCCTAAGTTTGGAAATGACTCATACTAGGCAAGCGTTTTCCTTATCCATGGTTCCAAAACATGCTCCCAGGGAGTGAGGTTTTTAGGGAATACAAAATTGGGTGTTCCTTCTCCATTGATGTTTTGAGACCCCCAGTCCCAGGAACGAAAGAACATCAGTCATGGTGGCTGGTCGCTTAGTCTTTTATTGACTGAACTTTGTATCAGGAGTATGACAGCCCTTGCCTACTGCATAACCAAGGTACTTATCAGGATAATGTAAGCACTGAAACGAAGTATGTTGAAAAGAGAAGCTCAAATTGCTCAATGTCAAAACAATCCAACATTTCAAGCTGAATCCAGCTTATTACCAATGGAATAAAAAACAAGACACTTAAAATTGCATAACAGACAGCCAAATACAGGCGAAACTGCTAAGTGAATACAACAATTCGAACGATTTTTAAAAAGCGAATTTAAAAATTTTCTAAAAAAAAAAATTTAAAAACAGGAAGAGGAGAGTGACCTCTTGTGCGAGAAAGCACAAGAAGAAGTAGCGACTATTGAGTACAGTCTGGGTTTATTCATTTTTTCCTGGTGGTGAACGTGTCAAACAGTTATTTATATGGTACTCTGGTGTTGAAATTTGGTAACAGAGAACTCTCTGAACTGAGTGTTAAGTACTCTTTAAATTTGTTATCATTAGGGAGTGCATGATTACGAACCTGTGGGCTGTGCAAAGCGATGCTCAGAGTTTCAAGGTTGTTCATTTGCAGGATTTGGAAAAGAATCTTAGTGTTTGAAATGTTAGGTTTCTGGTCCATTTTTTTTTTAATGATGGAATAACGCTGTTGAAATGCTGAACTAATGAGTTGTTGTCACGCTGTTTCAAATTAAGATCCCACAAATCGAATTTCAAACTGCGTGACAACAACTCGTTAGTCCAGTATTTAAAAAAAAAAAAAACGAGCCATAACCCTAACATTTAAACACTAAAATTCGTTAAAAAAAATCCCACATATTCGTACAAGGCTCAACCTTGAAACTTTTTGCACCACCCTCAGGTTCATAATCAAGTGCTCCCTCAGAGAGTTCTCTGTTACCAAATTTCAACACCAGAGTACCATATAAATAACTGTTTGACACGTTCACCACCAGGAAAAAATGAATAAACCCAGACTGCACTCAATATTCGCCACTTCTTTTTGTTGTTTCAGTACTAAGAGGTCACTCTCCTCTTCCTCTTTTTAACTACTTATGCATTTTATGCATATAAGCAGTTTTTGAAATACAGTTAGAGAAATAAAGGGTTCACGTCGTGGGCTTTTGTCTAGTAACGTTACGTCCCAATCGAGTCGTTTATTCGAACAGGTCAGCCGTAGCACTTATTAGCGTCAGGACGGAAGTGCCAGAATGTCAGTCGTTTAACCATGACTAGCGGAGTCGCTCGCTTCGCTCGCTCATTCCACCGCGTCTCGCTGCGCTCGAGGAGAATTGTTGCTGTAACTCGTATGGTGCTGACAGACATTGCCAGCAAAAATTATCAAACAAATGTATAAGGAAGTGATCCGAATAATGCGTGCGTTTTTCTTAGTGCATCAGTTCATAAGACAAAATGATAAACAAAACTAAAAATGGTCAATTAAGATCAATATAGCAGTAGTGTTTCGCGTATTTTCTTTTATCCAACGTAGAAAGTCGATCATTTCCACTACTGAATAAATATTTATCCTACAACTTACTAAGAGTGCTTAAGAAAAAGTAGTGTTTCTGATGACAAACACTGATTTTCGTTCGCTTCGTTCACTCAATCAGCGCAACCTCAAAAACGTGACTTACCACCACAGCCGACCTCCATGAACCACACTTCAACAGAAAACGCCACGGTTTGAACGTAAGTTAAGTCTACACAAGACACTAACTCGTTCCCAAAGGCTGCTCATGTTTTACTACAAATAAGGAGGGCAGCGGCTGACGCTCATTCGGCTGATGATCAGTGCAGTACGTGTTTTTGGTAAGGTTTCAGTTCGTAAACAAACGGTTACTGCTCCTACTCTTTCTTTTTTCTTTGTTTATACCCATTCGCCACATTTAATAAGATTCACCAGATTAATTTTCATTGCTGAATAAATATTTAGCCTACTACTTACTAACTGTATTTAGGAAAAAGTGCTGTTCCTGATGACAAACGCTGATTTTCGTTCGCTTAGCTCACTCAATCAGCGCACACATTTCCTCAGAAGCGCTACCTAATCAATGTTACACCAAGAAACACACATCACTTGTAGTTTGTGTTACTACTACACTTCCCGTGGGTTTTCTTGTTTCACTTATTTTAAGATTTTTCCATTGGTTCCTTACCACTTCACTTTATGATCCCTCACTTGGTGAAAACAGCTGCAGAATTCAAGTGAAAACGCCACGGCTTGAATGCAAATTATGCCTACACAACGACAAAAGACACTAACTCTTATCCAAAGCTGCTCGTGTTTTAGCACAAATAAAGAGGGAGCTGGCTGATGGCCTTACGTAAAAACTAATGCTCCAATATTGTTGTTTAAAATGATACAAACGTAGACGTAAAAGTATTCCTGGTGACTACTTCTTCACCTTCTATCTCTATTGTCACCACAACCAAAGCCTTGCCTCCAGTCGTCGCTGACCTTTCGGCCCCTGTTTATCGACTCCCCATCAGTTTCCCTCTCTGGAAGAACTCCGGTCATCCACCACACGTGGACTCCATTTACCACCTGATGATCTAGCCATCTAAATATTAACATTCCTTCATTCGTGCTTCAGTTCCAGCCTCCACTTCAGAACTTGACAGTCTCCATGTCTCGAACGACCGACACCTTTTTGCTATAGCCACTCTTCATGTCTCAGCTGCGGCTCTATCTGAGGAAGTCAACCGTCAATGCACAACACTTTCCTCGTTGCGCACCGAGAATGTTCTACTCAAGCTCAAAGTTCGTCGCCTGTCACCTTTGCCGCCTTTGCCCCCCCCCCCCCCCCGCCCGGTGCATGCAACATTGCGCCTTGTCTAAAACTCATTGGTCGCCGTATCGTCCAGCAGCTTCTCGACCACGTTCAGCATGCTCTGGTTCTACTATAGCCAGGTCATCAAATCAGACTGTCCCTTCTTCGTCAGAATTCTCTGCTTCACAGGAATCTCCTGCCCCCCTCTCTGTCGGCCTGAGTCAGCTACTGTCCTCTGTGATTCGTCCAAAGTCCTTCTTGGCCACACCACAACTTTCAGGCCTTCCCTCCAACCCGACGTCCAATTTGCCTGCGAACGACCAACTAATTACCTCCTGTTATGCAGCTGTATCATCGCAGGAATTCAACAGCCTCAGCTCATAACAGTATCTGGCAGTATGACGACGCCTGAACCTTCATGCCAGTTTTCTTCGGCCTTACCCAAACTTCTGATGTTCCCACCAGACAATTGCCTTGCACCGCTTGTAGACGGTCCGCAAAAGAAGTGGCACTCGGATTCTGGGCCCTTCCATAGTGTCCATTCATTCTTTCACTACCACCTTCATGTTGAGGCACCATTTTCACACAGCATATTCTTATTCTGCGATCTGTGCACAGTTCCCACCTGTCCCTCACGGTCAGTCTCCTGTTTTTGTATTCTGTGATCCTTCGGACTCTCCGCTTAAACGTTGCTACTATAGTGTCCGCCACGAAAGAACTCCAAAGCGTTTCAAAACAGGGGTACGCATTGTGCATGCTGGCTGCGTTATTTACCTTGCAGATATCCGCCATGTATAAGCAGCTAACGTGTGCTCATATAAGTAAAGCTATATTAGGCCATAATTTGGGCTAATCATGCATATCGAGCAAAAAGCTTGAAATTTAACTTACAAGTAGTTCTTAGTAATACAAATCGAAATAGCTACAGAGCCCCCTCCGAATACCCCCCCCCCCGGACTCCTCTTGCCTCCGCCCCCCCCTTCCCCCCGCTCCGTGAGGCTGGTGACCACAACAAATTCTTGCTAATCGTTCTAAAAGCTTGAGTTGTCACACCAGTCACTCTTAGCAGTGCAAATCGAAGCAAAATTAAGCCGACTCCTTCACGAGTATTTGCGTACTGTCGTTTCACCTATCGTTAAGTACGAAAGAACGCAAAACCCGAATAATTCAATATTTTGTAAAAAAAAAAATGGCCTTTTGCCACCTAAGGGCTACCGCTGACTTATTTTTGTGGCGGGCCCCCCGGGAAAAAAAGAACGGGTGGAAGCTTTTTCCTTTTTTATTCCGAGAAAGTGTTAGTTTCTTTTTTTGTTGTTGCTAATTTACCCATAGACCTTATAGTTTGTTTTACCGTATTTGGGTAAGTGCGGGTGCAAGCAAACAACGCTTAGTAAGGAGAATATCCCTTGCCCCCCCCCCCCCACCTTGTACTAATAAAGATTACACCCAGGATTCTTGCATAAGGATGCACAAAACTTTTTTCTGATTAAATTTTTTATTGAGCTCTGACTATCATTTTCCTCCTAAAATACTGGTATGCTTATTAACACTGGCGATAGCCAGTGTTAGTAAGGGTCGACCTAGGACCTCTGTGTTAAACTCTCAACTTTGAGAGCTTATAACTCCGTCAAAAGTAAACATAGTTAAACCAAATTTGGAATCTAGCCTTGACTAGTAAAGGCCTAGCTACAGTCCAAAAATTGTGAAATTCGGTCCAGCCAAACCCGAGATGCAGACAGGGGCCAAATAGACAACTTCTTGTTCTGCTTCTTGTTGTTGTTGTTCTGGGGATACTTTCGTCTGTCCTCTCTACAGGTCAAACCATTTGTCCTATAAAGCTGGTTCTTAGCTCATTTTACAGGTATTGCTCTGTAGATGTGCCCTTTTTATAAGACCTTTTCTAATTGGTCAAGTGGTTCAGGGGTTACGGAGCTCTAAACCACCAGATTGATTGTTTTACATTGTTTTAAACATTGTTATTATTCAACAATACCAATTAGCAAACGCCAGCTGCAAGACATAGACTGAAGATTAAAGGATTTGTTTCTATTGTTACCATTGGCGATAGCCAGATTAGTAAGAGTTAGCCTAGGGTCTCTTGTGTTAAACTATCAGCTTTGACCGTCAACTGCACTGTTTTACAGTTTAGCTGCAATTCTAAAAGTAACACGAATTAATAAACAAAAACGGAACGTTAAATGTTTAGAGTAAGGATCTAAAAGTCATAACCTAGAAGGAACACGGACAAGCTTTGACAGTCAGGGTCTAGGTGTAAAATTTTGTCAGTAAAAGGCTGGAA
>JAHWFP010129739.1:46518-80880 GCA_023313725.1 Lithobius niger
TTGTCAGTAAGAGGCTGGAAAGCATTAGACCCTTACTACCCGGTGGTCAGCAATAAATACATTTTCACGAAAAACTGGAAATCATCCTACAATGACCCATGTGATGATCAAGTGGTAGTATGGTTATACGTTTCCTGCTTTGCTTTTCGTTGAAAATTATTTTTCAATTTAGTAACATGCCAGCATATTCGTAGCAAACAGCATTATGGTAATCCTCTACCATAAATCTACGAAATATAATAAAAATTCTAAAGCATCAAAAGACAAAATGCCAAACTTCACAAGAAAATTGTGTTATTAAAGTTCCAAAACAATATTCTAAGAACAAAGAAAACCTGCTACAACCGTTCATACACACGTTCAGTCCGAAGAGACTAGAACTAATCTAACCACCGGGTAGTAAGGGTCTAATGCTTTCCAGCCTCTTACTGACAAAATTTTACACCTAGACCCTAACTGTCAAAGCTTGTCCGTGTTCCTTCTAGGTTTTGACTTTTAGATCCTTACTCTAAACATTTAACGTTCCGTTTTTGTTTATTAATAGCTGTTTAATTCAATGCATTTTTTATTTGGGTAACAACCTTTATTTTACCAATAATAAACAAGCAATCTCTTTTCGACATTTGGTGATCCTGAAAAGGACCGTTTTAGGGTGTAGTCCTAAAAAGGACTGAGCATTACGTGTAACGACTGTTGAACAATGAGGCAGGGGTTTGTTTTTTGGAGGTTTCATTTTTCGAGTCAAGGGAAAAATGGCGAAGTATGAAAACCTTTTTAGTCAGTTTCTTCATCGCTGTCACTCTCTACCGTCGAAATGATGAGCAGTTCCACTCGTTCCTCGACCAAGTGATCGGATTCCCACTACTTCTTTTTCAATTTCCACGACGCGGTCACAGCTTTTTTCCAATAGTTTGGAAAAACTGCTTGAACCGTGGCTGTAGTAAGTTTCTCTATTTCGGCCAGTGTAAATTATTTATGTTTACGTACGTCTTCCTTCACCTGTGCCCAAATGAGTTCGATAGGGTGTGGTCGCAGTGGTAGACTGGCAATCGTAATACAGTGTGGCCATGTGCTGGTAATAACCCGAGTTTGTTTTGGAGCGAAATAACATCTTGATATTCGGTACGAATCCTGTGCTGCTGCCGGCATGACACAAAATAAGCCTCTTTCCTTTTCACGTTGAAATCAAGTGTCAATGAATTTTTAAATCATCATTATGCCATTGTTTCTCTCTACCATGGTGTGGATTTACCCACGTTTCATTACGATAAATAAGCGGCCTCCCTGCTGCCCGTACCTCCCATATTTTCCGCAAATAACAATGACGATGCGAAACAATATCGGGCCGTTCAATACAAAATTTACGTGCGTCGATCTTGCGATACTTCATTTTTAACTTACTGCGCGGAATACAACGGAGAAATGTTTTATTGCCTGCAATTCCGGTCCTCGCAACAAGTTTAGAATGAATCGAATCTACGGTAGGATAATCGCCTGCTTGGTGAATTTCACTAACAGTAGCTCTGACAAGAGAACTCGAACTTGTCCAAGTCGGTGATCGGTGCGGGGTGGGGTCGTTTCCATCCCGGCGAGGTGAACGAAGGACCGGCGGCAGCTTCCGTGACGGGGTCGATTGTTGAACAGCCTAACTTGCCAGCGTCGGTAATTCTATGCACTGTTTTAATCGACACATTTGTAGCTGATGCAGTGCTACTCAATAAATCACAAATAGAGATAGATTCCCCTTGACTCATGAAATACTGAAAAACGTTCCAATTAACACCCGTAGCTTGAGAGTTTACTCTTTCTTGTTGACACGAACTTGATCGGAAAGCGACGCCATTGCTGTTGGTCTAACAGCGTTGCCACGACAACGCAGGTATATAGTATAGAGGCAAGGCGCACTTTTTTCCGTGAAAGATTAGTAGTCATAAAATGACCATATAAGGAAAGTCTTCTTTCTTGGCGGATAGTATAGACTCATCCTATATTTGGATGGTTCTGACCTTCTGTGACTATCCTACTCATCTACCTACAAGATAATTTACTACAGCAATCAGTGTCTTGTCCTTATCTAGTCTCCTGTCATCATCTCTGCGATCCCGGCTCCTCACCATTCCTTTTCTGTACATAAGCCAAATCAGAAATATATTTTACACTAGAAAGAGGATGAAGAAGCGTTGAATTTGCAAATCAGAAAAACGATCCTTCTAGCGGCTATGCAACCTACCGCCACAATCCTTAACGAGGAGAGACTGCTCCTGCGTTCTTTTAATTACTGGGCCACGGTCCCCACCTAGACAGGAACACTTCGTTCATTCTCTAACGATCTTTGGCGCCTGTGTATTCTACGGCTCCTTTGCTCAGAACAGGGAGAACCGGGTCCCCTAAGCAACTACCGGGTCCCCTCAGCAGTGTGTGCATCCTGTCTCCTGATGTCTTGAAGACGCCTTCATCCTCAAGTCCTCCCCGTCCACACTCATTCATGATGTAATGTGATCTATCAGGTTTATAGTTAATTTTTTCCTCTCGCCCTGAACTAGTGTAATGTCCATTAGTTCTTCGATCGTCGAAATTTTCCTGCCAGTCTCCTCAAATAAGGATCGTTCCTTATTCAGCAGACCCGGTGTCCCGGTCGCCTCTTCACACCATGCTAAACGTCGCAGTATCACATCTCGGGGCACTGATGCCGGGCCACTCTCGGGTGCTTGCCGTCCCCTACTCCATGATTTACCAGTCCCTTCGGGGGCTCGTCTTCTTGCTATCATCGCCTACTATATTAATAGATAGCTTACTGTTCACAGGACTTTGTCCTGGAGTGGCCGCCTCGTATCACGGGTAGTCTTCAGCCTTGGCCCCTCCTCCTGGTGACAAGATCTACCCTTTATGCTAAGGAAATCAGGTAATGTATGTTTATCAACGGCAATAAATACATTGAATACCAGGGTATGGCCTGGTTGATTTTTTTGTTTTGTTGCCTAACTGAAAAACATACTTACCTTCTCCCGCCCAGTCTCCCCTCTCTGTGGCCAAGGCCATACGGAGGAAGAAGGATGAAGCTCAGACACGTCCCATCTGCTTATATAGGAGTCCCACGCTCCGTGCATGCGTGAAGGGTGCTGCTACGAGCCCAGCAGGGAAGCCAACTCTGCTCTAGAGGTTCAGAGAGAAATATAGGAAGCATTGGTTAAGAAAATCAGATAATGTATGTTTTTCATTTAGGCAACAAAAACAAAAATCAACCAGGCCATATCCTGGTATTTAATGTTTTTAAGGATGATTGCATGCTACTGGGGATACCTTAGCTATTTCAGATCTGAAAGGTTTCACATCAACTTGAAAAATATACGGATTTTTGCGCAGAAGAGTTAAAAATACTTGGGTTTGATGAAGAAATTAAACTAAACGCAAAAATAACTGTAATTTTCGAAAATAATCCTTGGGTAAAGACAGTTAAACAAGTTAGACAGTTTTGTGGATTGGCAAATTGGTTTAAAATGGTTTTTTTTTCTGTCATGTCTAAAGTGATGGTTCCAATTTTGTTAATTCCGAAAGGTTCTTCCCCTAAATTCTTTCCGGGACAGCTGCAAGACGAAACTTTTCGAACAATGAAAATGAAGTTCCTTGAATCTTGATTTGTCTATTTAGCAACTCTGAATCCAAACGTAGCAAGTGAGGATTTTAGTGATGCCTCAGACGTTTCAATTGGAAGAATTCTCACTCAGCGTGAGCTCATTGCTAAGAACTATCTAACCATTGATTTAACATCATGTAAGCTTTAGTAAAGCAGAGTTCAAATGTACGGTAATTCTAAAGGAATTGTATGCTATTATTCATTGTGTGCATAAGTGGCAGTGCCATCTAGCGTCAAATACGGTTCTAATTTTTACAGACCACCACCCAATAGCAGAACTAAAGAAATCGTGTAAATATAGAGATTGGTGTGCAAGGTGGATAGGTGCGTTATCTCAGATGGCTGCCATACTGTTCTTTCTGCCCAGAGCCCCAAATTCTGTACCGGGACCCACCAATTCTTAACACATTCTGTCGGGCACTATTGCGAATCAAGCAAGCATGAATTGCTGATGTAACCGATTTTCGTGAACACGGTTAAACTTTACCTAAATGTATCCATCAAATACAAATGTCATTAAAATCGGGCAAAAACTGGGGAGTAATTCAAGATTTAATACGAAAATTCTAATAATTGAAGCACAGTTTTTCGGAAATCTAAATTTCGAAACCCTTATCTGTAAGAGTGGATTTAATTATTCTAATCGTCCGCTGCATAAAAATTGTATATTAGTTGCTTAAAAAATTGTAAGGCACGATATTAATCTTTGTAGTTTAGCGAGATTACAGTCATGATATTACTGAAACGGGGTTTGACACTGAAAAAATATGAGTACATTTTAGTTAACTATTTACTTTCTTAACGACACAGTTTTAATAATAAAAAAAAATAAAGAATTTGTCTCATTTTCAGACAGTTATGTCCTGGCCCAGTTGATATTGGCAGGGGGTAGGGGGTTACTGGACAAATGAATATTGTCCCGGGGAGGGTGCTTCTTTAAAGGATGGCTATTAGCGTAGACCCCTGATTTGTTCGGTAAGAAATCTGATTATCCATGAGTCCAAGTTAAAGTATTAAGGACTTAAAACTCCGAGCTAAACCATACAAATAAATGGCATGGTTTAAGAAATTGATTTCTTTTTACTCTGTTATGGTCTCGAAAAGTAAAAATTTACGTGCGTATAAAAGTCCATAAGGTATCTTTTCCCTTACTTATGAAAATCGAGAGTCCGTGTAAAGCTGTTAGCTCAGTTATAGGTCAGTATTGAGTTTGTGAGAGTGGGACGCCATGTAACTACTTCAACTTTCAAGAAGGGCACAAAGTACAGTTTTTAAATTTTAAAAACATGAAATGCCGACGATTATTCTTATTCTTAATGTACATTGCTGAAAAAGTGAAGAAAGTTTAGATAAAATCCGAATACTTAAGGAGTAACAATCCCAAAATCTGATACGGTCTTCATATGGAAATTAACAGAATGAAACTGAAAAAATCCCATTCCAGAATTTATTATTCTTTCACCCTCGTTTCTACTTCGCACGTTTCAAATGTTTATTTTAGTGAAAGTCAGTTAAAGAAACTTCAAAGAAGCCCTATAGCAAAATATGTGCAAAATTCTTTTTGGTCCTTTCTCTGCATGACTGCTCTTTGTCAAACACTCTTTATGACGCCTCAGTGTGTAATTTTGGTGGATTTCTTTAAAATACGTGATGTGATAACGTGGTTTTCAAGCACGGAAAAAGGTGGCGAGTGGAGGGGGCAGAAGCATAAACGGTAATTTAAATTAACATATCTAGAATCACGCTACATCACTTCACACATCAAGTTATTGGCTTTTAATGGCGTGATGCTGGTGCGAAATGTGGAATCTAGTGATAATTTATACACTTTAATATGTTCGCAAAAGCTAGCGACTACATCTTGATACTAAAATATTAAACTGGTGATTTTTGTTGTTGATACTAAATACTGATGCGACCGAGTGTTTGGAAAATGACCAAATCACTAGGGATTATTGAGTAGATAACAGAATAATGTAGCTTTAGTAACAGTCGTGGGCCAAAGATTTTAATAAGAAAATGATGCCAAACTGTTGTTGATTTGACGCTAATTATTTCTAAACTAACCTAAGATTGAGTTCCGAACTGTGTTCTCTCAAAGCTTAATGACACCAGTCAAGGTTTCACTGTTAAGGTTGAGTGCAAAAGATTTCAAAGACAAATTTAGTGGCAGCCATTAACACAGATATCAGTACTTTATAAGATGGTAATTTTGGGGTTGGTTTATCTTTTGGACATACAATAGCGCTATTCCCAAGTCAACTTGAAAATTGAATCTAATTTTAAAACCGCATTTTTACTTATTTTGAATACCGGATTACACTATTCTCGTATTAAATTATTGAATTTGCCAACTTTGGTTGGGTCTAGAATTCCGAGCATTTCGACCCACTGTTAAATTGAATGTTAATGATGTAACTGGTTCTTACTGGAATTTTGCCCTCAAATTCTAAAATTACGTAGTGTTTTCACGAGTATATCCCGCTTGCTATCATGATGGAACGTAGAGGAGCGGGGTATAATCGACCTAGTGTGGTATAATCACCCGATTATACCACAGTACCTTTTCGTTGTGCGCATGCGCAACTTACCGAGCTAAGCTTAAAACAGACGCCAGCTGTTAGTTAATGACTGTGGCTTTTGACTCGCATATATGCCAGCTAGAAAACTCGACATGTTCGTTACGTTTGTCGTATTTTAACATCACTGTATAATTCTTTAGGGTAGTATCTTATAATTTTACTTCGGCGATTTATTGGCATAAATAATTTTAATTTTTACCGTATAAGTCTTTTAGTTGTTCGATCCCATGGTAATTATTAGCAAACGATTAAAAATTAGTACAGGAACACACACAGCGCCATCTCTTGACGGATTTCAGCAATGCGTGGTTGATGCGGCGTGTTTAATGGGAAAAAGTCGCCGACAGCAGCATCGCCTATAACTTCTCGTTGGAGACAAATAATTTTATGAACTGAGAGACTGATAAGCAAATAAAACGTAGCATTATATTATAAATATTAATGAAGCACAAAGAATGTTTAGTCCTTTTGGTATTATTTATTTTGAATTGGGATATACTCCAATAAAACAGCCCTCTAGCTTTTGAGGATAATACTCAGCCTGTAACCAGACTAAAACTAACTCATGCTAATTAATTTGAAATTATACCCCTCGCGCTATGCGCTCGGGATATAATTGCAAAATAATTAGCATTCGTTAGTTTTAATGTCAGGTTACAGGCTTCGTGCGAAAACAGTAGCCGTATTATCCACACAAGCTCTAGGGCTATTACTACTGAGTATATCCCGCTTGCTACCGGGGTATAATCGGAGTGATTATACCTCGGGACCTTTTCGTTGTACGCATGCGCAACTTGCCGATCTAAGCTTAAAATAGACGCCAACTGATATACCAGCTGGAAAACTCGACGTATTCATTATGATTTTCGTATTTTAACATCACACTTTATAATTTTTTAGGATAGAATCTTATAATTTTTCTCCTGCGATCTATTGGCGTAAATAAATTCAATTTATACCGAATTAGGTTTTTAGATCTTTCAGCCCATGGTAATTATTAGCAAACGATTAAAAATTAGTATAGGCGCACACACATAGCCATCTTTCGGCGGATTTCAGCAATGCCTATTTAATGCGGCACGTTTAACAGGAAAAATACGTCGACGCAACATCGCCTATAACTTCTCGTTGCAGACAAACAATTTTATGAACTGATAAACTGGTAAACTAATAAAACGTAGCATTACGTTATACATATTAATAATAACACTAAGAATGGTTAGTCTTTTTGTTATTATTTATTTTGAATTGGGATATACTTCAATAAAACAGCCCTCTAGCTTTTGTGGATAATACGGCTAAAAATGTTTTCGCACTCAACCTGTAACCAGACTAAAACTAACGAATACTAATTAATTTGAAATTATACCCCTCGTGCTACGCGCTTGGGATATAATTGTAAAATAATTAACATTCGTTACTTTTAATGTCAGGTTACAGGCTTCGTGCGAAAACAGTAGCCATATTATCCACAAAAGCTCTAGGGCTATTCCTGCTGAAAATGCACGACTTCAAATTAGACAACTTCAAATCCTATTTGGAACTTTAATTTAATTGTATCGTTTTACTAAATTTATTTTTATTTTTATTGTTTATTTCAGGCACTAGAAATCAACAACAAAGCTCTAGAAATTTCGACATCATTAGGAAATAAGGTAAAAACTAATAATAGTATTGTTTTTAAACGCAAACTTGCATCAAGAATGAACTGTGCGTTGACAAGAAGGAAAATTCGATTACAAAAGGCGGTAATTCTTTGAGGTTTGTCACTGCAAGCACGCAACCACATGCGCTATTCGTTTAAAGAAATAACCAAGCCTACATTATTGACAGAGGCGCATTTCGATAAATGAGGGAAAAGTGAAAAAGTTCAAAGTGATGAAATTAGCATGATTTTTAATGATGAATTTACCAGCTGTAGGGTTGAATTTGGTTCTTTAATTTACGTAATTGGAATCGCGTTTACGTGGTTGTCTGAACGATTTGTGTGAACGCTGTTGAAAGCTGTTCTCAAGTTTTAAAGCAGAGAAAAGTACAAGATGTCAATATGAGTCAATGTGTAAACCAACAGCTGCAGTCCAAACATGTTTAAATTTGCTATAGAAATTGTAAGGCGTTACTTGTTTTTATTTTCAACTTATTCCAAGACCTATTTGTGTATTTTATATATAGCTACGCAGTTGGTTCTACGGCTCATTATTATGAGAATTTAGTTTACAAACTGTTAATTATAACCAAACATATAAAAGCAGTATTACGAGTTGAATTGGTATGACATCATAAGTAGGGTGGTATTGCCTTCATTTGACTGGCAGTTAAGCATTTTAATGAACACTAATTTTAAAGAATTTTCCATTCGAGTGTTTCATGTGACGTCACACTTTCTCAACTCTTGTTCGGCACAATTGAGAAAGTGCCGTATGCAAGGCAAACAGCCTTTGCATTTTTTAAACATTTTTCTTCCATGAAGTAAATTACAAATTCGTTTTTGAAAAAAGAAACTTTTTTTGACTTCGCATTTCCTCTGTGGAGCTGCAAGGATGAGGATACTGGGAAAATTGATTCAAGGTACCATCCAATTGATGCAAGGTGTAATGATGGAGCCACCGTAGGAGTCAGTGTGGTCGATCAGTGTTCAATTAATGTTGGGTTTTGATGTCTTCTGTTCTGGAAGCCATTACTACAATAGCTTTAACATTACTCTAAAAGACTGTAGACTCGGGTAAAAATTATAACTTTTTAGACAATAAATGAAACACTGTCGATCTCTGTTCGTAAGGGCTTTTGACTGGCATAGAGCAAGAATATTCAATTAGGAAGTTATGTAATGGTTAGAGATGGGGTAAGCATGGTGATTAATGCTGCTATCTGGCATTGGTTTCTTGAAGCTGATGTTAACTTGTCAACCACTTAATGAGGCAGTTGCTAGGGCGCGGTCTTGCACCATTTCCTAATTTGTAACAAAAGATCTAATAGCCTACAGTATTTGGCTCACACCCAATCCGAGAGCTGTTCGCTGCAAGATCTTATTTGTTTACATAGTGTGAGGTCAAGCATGCATGCTCGTATCGCTGACATTCGGAAAGATGACTGCTCCTACAAACTTAACTCTTTAGCTTGTGTCTTTTTATTTATTATTAGTGACGTCTTTAGGTTTATATACTCACCGTAGTTATGGTCCTGCCTGTTTCAGTTGTTCATGTACTATTGCCATGTGCGTCTGGAAGAGATTTACGGTAGCTTGGGCGACGAAATCAACCGATCGCATGAGGAACAGCTCGCGCTCACCTTGGCCGTCGAACTGGACCGCGTGTGCGGTGTTTGCCGACAGGAATACGGAGATACACCCGGACCCCTGGAGGCACTGCCCTGCGCCCACATATTCCACGCCAAGTAAGATATATTGTGAGCTCGGACGAGGGTGCAAGCTTCATTATTTAAGAGTCCAGGTGGACTGTTCGAATCCCATCTGGAGTCAAAACTTTGTATACATTTTCGCATTTTTAATTTCTCATCGTAACAACAATGCAATAACGTATGTTATGTTTCTTTATTATACACTAAAAAACAATGAAGTACGTTTCAGTATGGTGTTTACGATCTAGGACCCCAGTCATGGCTCCACTTGTGAGGAAATGAATAAATAAACAATATACCATTTACTCAAAGCGCAATTCAAATTTACAATTGGCAATAGACGATACACAATATGCAATGGCATTTCAAACAGGCTCACAGCCAGCCAGCGGGACGGACACTTAACGTTTTAATTATATAGATAGTACATATAAAAATATTAACAAACAGAAACGGAATGTTAAATGTGAAGGGTAATGTTCTAAAAATCAAAACCTAGAAGGAACACGGACATTCGACAAGCTTTGACAGACAGGATGTAGGTGTACAATTTTCTCAGAGACTGGTAAGCATTAAACCTCTGCTACCCGATGGTTAGCGTAGGTCTAGTCTATTCGAACAGAACGTGTGTATTAACAGTTATACTAGGTTTTTTTGTTCTTGGAATATCTTTAAAAAAACTATAAGAACATAATTTTCTTGTAAAATTTGGCATTTGTCTTTTGACGCTTTAGAATTGTTGATATCTTTATACGAATTTCGTACTTTTAAAGTAATTGGTGATACCCTATAATGCTCTCTGCTGCGAATACGCTGCCATGTTAGTAAACCGGGAAAAAAAAACATTTCTACCTAAAGCAAAGCACGAAACGCACACCCCACCAACAATGGACTTGCTTAATGACTTAGTAAGGCAATTGTGTACATCCAACTTTGTAAATATAATTCCAGACTATTCGGATGGAACTTGTTTGTGTAAGGATTACTCAGTCGGTTTTTGTGCTTGGAATATCTTTAAAGAACTTTCTTTAAAGCCATCTTTATGCGAATTTTGTATATTTAAGATAATTGTGACAACCAATACCGCTTTCTACTGCATGTGTGCTGTCATGTTACCAATAAAATTGTCAACATAAAGCAAAGCAGGAAACGTACACCATACTCCCATCACATAAGAGGTTCCCTTAGTTTTTCGTCAAAATATATTTATTCCTTTCCTATTCTTATCCCTTCAGAAACACAAATCTAGGAACATCCAGCAAATGGGAAGCCACCTAACACATCCATCGATCAGCTTTTTCTAGGAAATGTCAATCTCCATCCCACTAACCCTCAGCCACTGCCTTTCCGTGCCGTTTCTGCCTTTCTTGGAGTTTTGGGCTGGAACCAGCATGTCGGTAGCAAGGCGTGGGCTTGTCTGTCTTGCCCCCCAATCTCTGATGCAAACCACCATGTTCGTATCAGTGGCACACTACTTTATGGAAGGCTGTGCTGTGACCAATCATTTGCACAGGTTTGGTGTTGTTGAGCTCATCACCTGCAGTGTCCCGGCTCTGGTTACGTTGGGGCTGTTCCGACGACCGCGATGACATGTTTTTGATAGACCTGAGAGAAAAATCCAGACCCAACAATCTGGTTCTGTTTATAGTTAGTTGGGACGGTTGGGACGGTGACAGCTTGCATGGTGCAGATGTCAACGGTCACCTTTCGACTTCAGATAAAAAGCTTGTTCCGGCATTCTGGATTATGGCTAGTTAGCTTGGACTTAATTTTTTTTCACTCAAGTCCAAATGGTGACGCTTAACATCCATACTCTGCCAGAGACTAAGTCCCACAACCCTGTGGTTTCTGGCTTCTTGGCCAGTTTGGAAATGGAAGGGTTCTGGGACTTAGTATGGATGTTAATCGTCACCATTTGGACTTCGGCGAAAAAGCCAGGCATGGTATTGCAGGTGCTGGCATTGGGAGAACAAGTCAGTCTGATGCTGACAAATACCCAGTCGAAGGCCGAATCTCAATAGATCGCAGTGTGGTAGCTGCTCTGCTATGTACGACACCCCGACCGGTACCTAGGTCGTCTGCGGATGATTTGGCACCGCGACCTTGAGCGCACGGGATAGTGATTGCAGCGTGACCAGGCAACGGGTGACTCGGTTTGCCCGTAAAAAGCAGCTCATTGCCAGGATCCAGCCGGCAGCGGGCTGAGGGTTCGTCCCTTGTCTCGCCCTGCTGCCTAGTAGTACCACCCTCGACTCGAGGCGTGAATGGTATCATTGCCGTGTCTAGGTGAGATTCTGACTTAGAAGCGTTCAGTCATAATCCCAGCTTCATATGGGTGGTAGCTTTGCGCCACTGGCCGCTCGGTCAACCACACGTGCCAAGTGTCAAAACCTGTGGTTTCTCTCGTACCGAGCAGGATTACTATTGCAACAACGAGTTATCAGTAGGGTAAAACTAACCTGTCTCATGACGGAGTAAACACAGCTCACGTTCCCTGTTAGTGGGTGAACAATTCAACGCTTGGCGAATTCTGCTTTGCAATGATAGGAAGAGCCGACATCGAAGGATCAAAAAGCGACGTTACTATGAACACTTGGCTGAGACAAACCAGTTATCCCTGTAGAAACTTTTCTGACACTTCTTGCTTAACACTCTTAAAATCAAAAGGATCGATAGGTCACATTTTCGTGGGTCGTATTCATACTGAAAATCGAAATCAAATCAGCTTTTGTCCTTCTACTCGACGCGAGATTTCCATCCTTACTGAGCTCGCCTTAGAACACCTGCATCACCATTTGACAGATGTACCACTCATGTCAAACGCCCTGCCTGACAGTGCCTTCTATACGGTTCGCCACGGGAAAATGGGTATCACTGGGCTTAAGGCTTGAAGTGGTGTTGTTCTTATCCCGCTTCACCGAATAAGTAAAGAAACGATGAAAGTAGTGGTATTTCACTTTCGACATTGCTGTCTGCCACTTGCACTATGCTTCTCATGGCTCTTCACAGAGCCAGAATAGAGTCAAGCTTAACAGGGTCTTCTTGCCCCCTGATTTTCTAAAGTCCTTTTCCTTGGCTATGGTTTCGCTAGATAGTAGTTAGGGAAAGAAGTAGTCACGTGGCAGATCTCCGCTTGCGGTTTTCTGCCGTGGAGCGCTAACTGCCACCGAAGCAGCTAGCAGAAGGGGGGGGGGGAGGGAACAGGGGACCACCTACTATCTCTCAAAGCCGCAGTCAAAACAACGTCCAACTCCCAACCGGCATCCAGAATCTTTTCAGTGGGGGTTCAACCAGTGATTATGACGTCTCAGGCAAGCAGTTGAGCCCTTAAATACGTGACACTCTCATTCCTGTTCATGCATACCATGAGGTGAAAACAGGGAGTTAGTATCACAATTGTACTAATAAAGGGACAGTGGGAGTCTCGTTAATCAATTCATGCACATCACTAATAAGATTACGAGGTGTTTCGCTACCTTAAGAGAGTCATAGTTGCTCCTGCCATTTACCCGCGCTTGGTTGCATTTCCTCACTTTGACATTCAGAGCACTAAGCAGAAATCACTTTGCGTCAACACCGACCTACTCCCATCACAATGCATTGTTTTAATTAGACAGCCGTGCCAGTCTTCCTCCAGTATTCCTCCAGTCCGTGCCAGTTGTAAGTCGACTGTTGGGCGCCGGATGAAGTGCACAAGGTCGCGAGGTCGACCTCACGATGGCCCCCGCCACGTAGTTGTGGCAGTCCACGGGAAGGCCCCGACAATGATCCAAGCACGACCATCCAGCACGTACGCAGGGCCATGACCAACGTACCACCTGAAGAACGACGAGCCGACCATTCGCATGCGCTTTCTGGATACTCCCAGTTTCAGTTGCTGTTGCCATTCCCACTTCGGACTCCAGTCCAACTGTCCCATTCCTCAGACTCAATCCTTGTCCCGAAGTTACGGATTTGGCTTGCTGACTTCCTTACCTATATTGTTCTATCTACTAGAGGGTGTTCACCTTGAAGACCTGTTGCGAATCTAGGTGCAGTATTGGACAATGAAATTTAGACAGTTCAGAAGGGGCAACTACAAGTCTACATCAATTAATCATGCCTGGTTATGGGATATCCTTAAATATTACGAAGTTGTTATATTCAATAAACGAATAATAATAACCGCAAAATAAATACAATACTGTGTCTGCTATTGCAACTGAACAAATAAAATTTGTTGACCACAGAATAAAGTCAGTCAATCACATAAACTGCAAATTTCTATTTATGGAATCTGGCTAGGCCAAGACGTGGCTTGTTCACAGTCTCAGGAAAAAATGATCATTATGCGTGACAAAACCTAAAGTATTCAAGTGGAGTAATTCTTTAAAATAATTACTTCACTTTGTAATAAATATAAATAAAGCAACAGTTTTAAAATTGATTTTATTTTAAAGTCGATTTGAAAGCCAATTTTGCGGTTTTATTTTTCAAAAATGCATTCAAGAAACGTTGAATTTAGAATAAAAAGGTCGTGGAAGACAGGCCTAGGCAAAAAAAAAACCTGGAAAAAAAGCCAATGGAAAAAATACGCAGTGAAAATAAAAACAATTAATAAAAAACGTCGGAGATAACTTTAGGAAACTAGCCGAAGGAAAACAATCCGATGAAAAAAACGGATTTATATTATTAACAAACTGTAAGCTGCTCTCATTGAACCATTGAACGAATACCGACCATGTTGATGTTTTTGTAACTTAGTATTCCGTGCCTCCTCTCCATTAAAAGGTTGCCTCAATATAATAATATTAGGTTTAGGAATCAAAGTTAAAGTTTGGAACTGAACGTTTCACGACAATCGGGTCACAAAACATGGGACAGTTCAACCTCGCACAAAAAGTTTCCAATATCAGCTTGCGTGTTGAGAATTTGACTTTAACGAATGCAAGCCCCAACTCCTTTTTTTTGGTTGGTTTGGGGCGGGGATTCCTCCAGCCTTCTATCCTCCCCCCCCCCCCCTCCCCCAGTGTTTCCGCCGCTGGTTCAGTCAATAATTAAAGGAAAAATTTCCATTTGCAGATTGCATTTTGTCGGTAAATATTAGTTCCCAAAGTAAGATCATTAACAATATTTTAAAGTGCAATACGCTAATGTATAAACCGCACCAAGCTTTGTCCTATCCAGACTAAATTATTAAAACTCAGTCGAACGTCTCTACCTGCGTGGGAGAAGTGAACTTGTCATCCTAGAGTGTCTTAACAGCTAAAACGGACTTAATGGCATAATTATTCGTCGTAACAGTTTATCATTATCCAACCTGCAACATGAAATATTCATTTTCGTCATTTCTGAAACCGATACCTTAAAACAATCGAACTTTTGCAGCCACTCACGCCCTGGAGGAAGTACTCCATTAAAGGAGCGGTGCAGAGAAGCTAACATTTTTCTGTCTAAATTTCATTGTCCAATACTGTACGTTCCGGTGCGAAAATCAAGTTCTCTCCTTTGGTTTTCATTGGTCGATTGGAGCGCTCTGGACACCACAAGAACCGCGTTGCTTTATGGAAACAGCGTGTCTCTCTGGGTGAGACGTTTTCAGGGAGTCTGTTCGTTAAAAAGAAAATGTAACTCGTCCTGGCACTCCTGCTAACGTTTCCGAGTTTGATTGAGCTGCTGCATTAGATCCATTAGTAATCGATCTCCGCAGTCGGGTTCAGGAATGTTTTCATTTTTTTGACACCCCCCCCCCCCCGCCCCGGGGGGGGGGGGGGAGGCCCTATTCCTTAGGGTCGACTAACCATGTTCAACGGCTGTTCACATGGAACCCTTCTCCACTTCAGTCCTCATGGTTCTCACTTGATTTGCTACTACCACCAAGATCTGTTGGGCAGGCCTACGCCCAACACCTTCGATGCACACTGCTGTGACCCTCCTACTCACTGAGGCCTCTGTGTGCTGCCCACGAGGATATGCGGCGTTATCCCGGCCGCCGAGTATGGGCTCGACGCTAGAGCGCCATCCATTTTCAGTGCTATTTGCTTCATCAGGTGAGTTGTTACACTCCTTGTTGGATTCCGACTTCCATGGCCACTGTCCTGCTGTCAATAGCAACCAACATCTTCCATGGTGTGTGATGAGCGTCCGCACGGTGTTTGTTTCATCCCCCAGCTCCAATTATGCTTATCAAAGTGACACACTGGGTCGTGCATCCTATGTATGGGCTTCAGTCGAGCAAGCCGGATTTCTCACCCATTTAAGGTTTGAGAATAGGTTGAGATCATTTCGGTCCCAAGGCCTCTAATCATTCGATTTGCCAGATGAGACTGCGTTACATCCGAGAGCCAGCTATTCTGAGAGAAACTTCGGAGGGAACCAGCTACTAGACGGTTCGATTAGTCTTTTGCCCCTCTACCCAGGTCCGACGATTGATTTGCACGTCAGAATCGCTTCAGCCTTCCACCAGAATGTCCTCTGGCTTTGTCCTGCCCAAGCATAGTTCACCATCTTTGGGGTCCCAACGTGTATGCTCTTGCTCGGCCTCACCAGCATTGTAGTTGAGACAGGCCGGGGGTGCGGCACCAGGCTCGGCCGACTCATAAGCCCGAATTGATCCCACCTCGGTAGATGACATGGCCGACTTTTACTTTCATTGTGCCTTCGTGTTTCGTCCAAGAACTTTCCTACAACTTGCACACATGTAGATTCCTTGGTCCGTGTTTCAAGGCAAGTCGAGTGGGCAACCGACCTACTCACCAGAGACCACAAATGCCAACACGGGCATTCGGTCCAGCCAACAGTGGGTCCCGAATCACCAGCTGCCACCAGAGCGTATGGCAACCGGTTCCCCTGCCTGCATGGCTTTTCCAAGAGAGGAGGGTGACGAATCATATATCAAATGCTTCCTCGGTCGGGCGGAGGAGCCTGGTCAAAGCTTGATATAACTCCGACCGGAGCCGGTCCTTCAACCGACGGTGGCTTTCCGGCATGTGAGTTGCTTTTTCGGTTTTCCAATTTTCCCATTGTGGCAAGGGAAAAAAAGGAAACTAGACCAAAAGGACAGGGTACCGACGATGTAGCCCCATACCCCGAGAGGCAATTGGTATCACCAGGATCAAAAGCTGTACTCCGTAAGGTTGGTTAGTCCCAACAACGGCGCTACCAAAACTTAGGGGCCCTTTATAATATTGATTTCGATGCGTACACGTGACGCTTGGCGCGTGAATCTAGAGTTTTTGCCATGCTCAACGGTTAAGCGCGACCATTTACAATTGTAGAGCAGGTGGGCCAACGCGCGCCTTTTGCTATTTTCAAGCGTCACGCGAATATCTACGGGACCTAGATTGGTGAGCGCAGAACGATGCTCGCACGCTTAGTTGTTGCATGCTGGGATAGGAAAATGGTGGCATCAACGGATTCCATCGACGCCACAAGAATATAGATTTGTACAAAATCTTGTTATATATTTATACGTTATTTATTTATTTTTTCTTTTGCTTAGCATGTACAATATTTTTCTTAACAATATTGCTACGCAGCCTGTATGGCGCTGTAGTGCTTTTTTGAAATAAAGTAAAGTAAAGCAAGAAAGGAAAACGTGGTATACTAAAAGGTTGAAATGAATGCTCAAAATAAACGGCCAGATATCTTAATTACAGAAATCTTGACCCGTACGGCATCGAGTCTTGGTGCTATAGAAGGGGGAAGTTGTGAAACAGCATAGTTGGAATGAAGTAGCGGCCAGCATTAGCAAGCTCACGCATTTGATTTGTAAATGAAAGAGCGTTTGCTTTAGCGTGACGACATCACGAGCAGGCCAAGCAGATTGTCCACTGCTTTGCTCATGAACTGGCATACGCATCGAGCGTCACGCTCATGCACAAGCTTTTATATTGTAAACACAGCCTTAGAATGGCTTACCTGCAAAAGCCCTCCTCCGAGAGGGGCCGAGGACCCACTGCCCACCGCCATCGCCTTTTGGAACCCAAGACGCACAAGTAAGTTAACTGTGTTGAAGCTCCTCAAGCAATGTCTGATCGCCTTCGAACCTCTAACATTGGTTCTTGATTAATGAAAAACATTCTTGGCAAATGCTTTCGCTGTAGTTCGTCTTGCGACGGTCCAAGAATTTCATCGCATTGTAAATGCCCCCCATCTGTTGCTCCTAATCATTACCTCAACCAACAAAATAGAACAGAAGTCCTATTCTATTATTACATTCTAGGCTATGCAGACGGGACGCGGCTGCTTGGAACACTTTGATTTGTTCAAAGTAAACGTACCAGTCACCCAAGACACTCAGTGAAGAGCACCAAGGAATGGCCGGAGGAATGGCTCCAGGGCTGGCAGTGAAACCACACGAGGGGAACCGCTGGTCCAGGACCGAGATCCAATTACAAGCTTTTTAACTGCAACAACTTTAATGTACGCTATTGGATCGGGAATTACTGTGGCTGCTGGTACCAGATGTGCCCTTCAAGAAATCCTCGTTAAGGCTTTAAAGTGTACTCATTTCAACCGACAGAAGATCATCGCATTGCTATTTTTCATTACTACCTCCCTGTGCTGGGAGTGGATAATTTGCATGCCTGCTGTTTTCCTTGGATGTGGTAGCCATTTCCCAGGCTCCCCTCCGGAATCGAACCCTGATTCCCCGTTATAACCATGGTAGGCATATAATCTACCATCGACAGATGACATTTGAAAAACATCTGAGACCGTGCGATCGGTTCCCAAGTCACCAAATGGGAACGGTCCCTAGTGGCTCCACACTGGTTTTGTTCTAATAAAGCACTCATCCATGAAGGTCAGAGCTTCCTTATGTATTAGCTCTAGAATTATTACAGTTATCTAAGTAGGATAGTACGATCTAAGGAACCATAACTGATTTAATAAGCCATTTACGGTTTTACCTAAATGCATCATTACATTGACATACGTGGCTTAATCTTTGAGACAAGCATATGACTACTCACAGGATTAACCATGTAACTTTCCACCAACAGCGGCCTCCTTCAGCAGCAACGAGAGCTTCGGCAGCAATGAAAGCGAACCGTCACGCTTGCAGTCCACTACCCCGTAACCTTCCGGAGAAGGAGAGTGTGACACACAACCATAGAGCAAGTTGGCTAGCCGTCAGCCATGTTTAAGGGCACATTGTCCACTACTCAGACGTCGTTCGTTTGAAGCACGAGCCAAACCCCGCGTTTCAGCCGCCTCTCGCACACTTCACCAAGCACATTACACGAAGGCACGAAAACGAGCAAGTTAGGTTTGTTTCTATACTTACCGGAGCTCAAACACAGCCTGGCATGCTAACCCTTGCTTACCCAACACACAGCGCGAAGACCGACGAAGCAAAATTATGGTAGGGCCAGGACACTAACCTTTTAACTCTTTCCATAGTGCCTCACCCCCTCACCTGTAAACTCTTTCGCTCTCACGTCCAACGCATCCAAACTCTTTAGGGAACACAAAAGCCACGTATGATTTGACTGCTCAGATATACTTAGGCATGAGGATATACTTAGGCATGAGGAAAGCGAGCCAAATCATCCAATTAGTTTCGCTCGAACATGGCCCAATATGCTACCCTTGTCAAGACGATGCCGCACAGCCAGTGTGCCTGAATCATTATAATAATCACGGGACAAGCAAAGACCGACAGAGCAAAAATTACGGTACCAGGCTACTAGCATTCAAACTCATTCAGCAGAACATCACCAGACTATTTTGCCCACAGCCAACTCATCAAAAACTCAGAGGCACAACCGATTCACCTGCTGCTATAGCCACTTCCAACCCAGAACACAAAAAACAAGCGGAACTAGCGAATAACTTTCGTCCACTTGATCTTGAACACGGCCCAAGGTCAAGTGGTGATGCACTGCTGAAAGAATTTGAATACTAATGGCTTGGAGCTGCCATAAACTTGCTCCATTGTCTTTGGGCTGCGAGTGGGTGAGCAAGGGTGGCATGTCAGGCCGTGTCCAGTGTTCGTTGGAGTACATTAGGGGGCTGCCACCTACTGTATTCCAGCGAACACAGGACATGAAGCAAGTTAGGGTCGTCCACTTACTCGAGCTCAAACACGGCCTCACACGCTACCCTTGCTTACTGGTCCACTCGACAGAGCAAGATTATGGCAGGGCCAGACCACTAGCATTCAAACTCTTTCAGCAGCGCTTTACCACACTCGTTTGCCCACAGCCTAGAATCAGAATCTTCCATTTATTCGATCTCGAACATGGCCTGACATGATACCCTTGCTTACCTACTCACAGCTCGAAGACTGATGGAGTACGATTATGGCAGGGCCAGGCACCCAGCATTCAAATTCTTTCAGTAGCACATCACCACACTCATTAGCCCAGAACTCAACGCATCCCGAACTAGAAGAACACAAAAGAAACAACCACTTTGCTTGCAATTAATGTTCTCCCAATCAGGGCATTAGAGTTAGGATAGTCCACTTACTCAAGCTCGAACACTACCTGACATGTTACTTTTCTTACCCGCCCACAGCCCGAAGACCGACGGAGCAAGATACTAGCGTTCAAACTCTTTCAGCAGTGTTTCACACACTCGTTCGCCTAGACTAGGCGACTAGAATCGTCCATTTATTCGAACTCTAACACAGCCTGACATGTTACCCTTGCTGCTAGCGTTCAAACTCTTTCAGCAGTGCTTCACCACTCTCTTTCACCTAGACTAGACTTAGGATCGTCCACTTACTTGAACCCGAACACAGCCTGACATGTTACCCTTGCTTACCCTTGCTTCCCCCAAAGGCCGACTGAGCAAGATTATTGCAGCACCAGGACACTATAGAGTTTAAACTCTTTCAGCTGTGCGTCACTACCCTGTCAACCTAGAAGCACAAGAGAAGTCGCCAAACTATGCAAGAGAATCGGGTTAACTGTTTTTACACCCCTCAGCATAGCCTAGGATGCTACCCTTGCTTACCCGCCGCAGCTTGAAGACCAACGGAGCAAGATAATGGTAGGCCCAGACTAGCATCGGAGCTCGTCCACAGTGCAAGACCAGTTTCGTAAATGAATTCATCAGGAGTCTGTGTACAACACACCCATTCTCTAAGGCCGAAGCCAAACAATCTGAGCCCTTTAAAGGATCTATAGTTACAAACATCGAGGCCCCCAAGTGGGTCATGCCGTGTTCAAGCTCATCCTCAACCCATTTGCTTCCCTTGCATACTCTCCGTGGCCTGAACACTGACGAAGCAAGATATGGAAGGAACAAGGTAGTCTCAAAGCTTGTCCACAGGTACCAACCCCCAAATTCCAAGCCTAGGAGACCCAAATGACTAACAACTCTGGTGACATCGCACACAAGACCAACAAAGCAGTGTAAAATTCTAGTCAACCTCGGAAATTTGTCCTCTTATTTCACGTTGTTTTCGGTCATGAGGATGGGCGGTGTCTTTCATACTGAGCGGATCTCTCTCCCTCTCTTTTCGGGTTTATCGCAGCGGTTCGATCAAAATCCCCAGTTTGCCGCACCACTTTGACCAAACCCTGTTTTCCATTCAGCTTTCAAGCTGAATTTGCCCTCGTTCCACTTTCATCTATTTCGTAAATACGGTCACATGATATCTAGAACTAAATCATCAGACAGAACTCTCTCAATCTCATCACTTATGGGTTCAGGCACACTGCACCTAAGCGCGGTCGGGAACACGGCTGCACACGACAAGCCGCTCTTCCCTATGCCATGCCTTCAGCAATGTGATTAGACACTGCTCGATGCCGTAATAAATGCCACAGCACATTTACCTAAATTGTGCGATGGGAAGAACAAAATTTATATTAACTCCCCGCTTAGCTATCAGGATTATCGGGCATTTGAGCAAGCTCTTTCTCCGAGGAATTCATCGAGTACCAAAGTGTAGATAGAAGATGGACTCCTTTAAAGTACCGAAATGGCCTGCCCTGCTTGTAACACCAGTTATGTGCCCGAACCATCCGAAAAAGTTGGAAACACAGACCAATGATGTTAGCTGTCTTTGTGTGTCCTAGCCGAACCAGTGTACACACTGCGCCATCGTAGAATCTAACCCGACCTTCGTCCCCCGAACCATCCGAAGGACAGACCGCAGAAAGCAAGTCAGTAACTGTTGCCACCCCACACACACCGAAGTGGTTAACACACCGAAGTTAACATACCTAAGTGGTTGAGAGCGATTCAGAAGGTATGCACAGCTACACAGAACCTTCGACTCTTGGCAGGTTTATTTGCATGGGAGAGTAACACATCCATATATTTTGGACACGTCAACCTGCTCTCCACACTTATAATTTGGACTCCTCATCAGTGTTGCTAATGCAGCAGAATGTCTTTGACAAAAACCTGTGGCAAAGTGAGGGTCACCGGCCTGAAGTAAGGGTTGCCATGAATAATCATGCTTTGATCGGTTGCAAAAACCTGTTTAGCCACACGACGTTTCTTAGTGCATCTAGCGTTGCCAACACACGGACCCTAAAAACACCCAGTATGGCCTCCCAGACTCATGTGGCAGTCGTCCGCTGCTGGCCGGGAGAGGTATTCCACATCGTGTGGCAATCAGAGACCTATACCACTAAGCAAGGGTATTCTAGGACTTGCCAAAGGCATCCACACATTCCTGGGAAGATGCAGGACATTGCTGTGCCTTGATCGGTAGGTTAGTCTCGTTCTTTATCGGAATCATCAAAAACCCACACGATCACTGTCCCTATAGTATACTATGTGGAAGGCACCTAGCGATGCTAACACAGATCAAATCGCAAACCTGAAGTACTAAAGACCTAAACTTGGAAGGTAGATAGGTCTTTTCATGGCCTATCTAACAAGCCAAACCCCATCATAATTGGACGAATACTTTCTTAGTTATTAAAAGAAAACCAAGCAACCGCGAAAATATCTGCACGACGCCCCCCCCCCCCGCAATGCTGCACTGCCTTACATTGGCTAAAACGTTGTAGAATGGGAATATTGACTCTTGGCAGAAAGGTGGGCATCACAAAACTTAGTGTTAGGGTAGGTCTCGTCGCCCCGCGCGTTTTAAACCTAACCACAGTTCATGCGTACCCTGTGAGTGGCGCTATTAAAAAATAAACACGCGACCGCCCCCCAGACGTTGGATTTACTACACTACATTCCACATCAGCATTGCTAACCGAGAAAAAATGTCCCAATGCTAGCCGTTTCTCGGAAACTTACCGTGTGTTAGTTCTGAAACTTGGTACCCAGTGGTAGATCGTTCTCCTAGAGCGATCTAACCTATCCCCTAAGGTCCCCTAAGCTCATCTCGTTCGGCCGTTATTAACGATCGAAGACATAAACCCAAAGTCGGCCTAAACCCATAGTAGGCCTAAACCCAAAGTCGGGTTTCTTGAACTCCTCTTTTAATATGGCTATGGGTCTGACAGTTTTGAACGCCCAGATGGTTTGTCCAGATAGGATCACAACGAGTTTGAAATGTCCAGGACGTTTGGTTTGGGTTTGGGGAACTTGAATGCTACAGAGAGCAGTGGGCGTCAAAAGTCGGGATTCTTTCCTGTCACGAGTAGCGTTACCCAAGTAACATTGATTGGTTGGCCAACAATTGGCCCAACATAGTATTGCCTATGGTTAATTGTTGGGCCATCGTTTGCACCCAACGGTTGGCCCAACCTTATTTTGTCTCGTTGGCCAATGTTTTAGCCAACGTATGGGCTCAACGTTGGGGCTGTGTTTGTAACCCAACCCTGCAGACGTTACTTAGCCAACGCTGGGCCAACGATGTCAAAATAGTTGGCACCACTCCGTCCTGCCAACGTTGGGGCACCATTGTTAAATTAACAAACAAAAATTTCTGTGTACAAATACATGATGTCCACCGGCAAGGATTGAACCCGGCTCCTCTCGCACTTGAATCAGAGACGTTATCCACTACACCACCAGAACCGGAGGCGATTCTTACGTTAGACTATGCATATAAGCTAAGAATGCAGGGAGAAGAAGTTTTCATCGTAAAATTTAAATGAAGTTTCAAGTCTATAGAAAATAAATAGAAGTAAATGATATAATTTGATGACCTATAAAAGAAATGCAAACAATTTAGTGCAGTACACAGAAATAAGATTTTATAATCACACGAAATAAAATCCAGTTTGAGCGTGCATGTGTCCACAGGTTCTGCTCAGCATTATGGACAATCTTATACTTATAGTAATGCTACTTATGGTTAAACAATCCAGTTAACAATTACGTTAAATAATTGTTTCTAAATATTAGACTTTAGTTGCAGTTCAAAGAAAATACGTTGGCCCAATGAAGTACGGCCAACATACTAGTGGATCAAAAATTAGATACGTTGGCCCAACGAATGACGGCCAACCCATCGAAAGAGCAGAAAAAGAAATACATTGGCTCAATGAAGAACGGCCAAAATACTGGTTAAACAAAATTAGAAATACGTTGGCCCAGTTAAAGATGGCCAACATACTGGTACAGCAGATGAAGAAATACGTTGGTCCAACGAACTACAGCCAACATATTGAAGGAGCAGCAAAAGAAATACATTGGCCCAACGAAGGACTGCCAACATGTTGGTGGAGCAGATAATAAATCCCTTGGCCCAAAAAAGGACCGCCAACATATTGGTGAAGCCAAAAAAGAAATATGTCGGCCCGATGAAGGACGACCAACACACTGATAGAGCATAAATGATAGAGCTCCATAAATACGTATATTGGCCCAATCAAGGATTGCCAACGAGTTGGTGAGCCCGTAAAGAAATACGTTGGCCCAGATAAGCCTTCCAACATGTAGGAGGGGCAGCAAAGTGCTACGTTGGCCCGACATCTGTTACATCTGTATTTTATACGCTTAAGCGTTTTTAAATACTAATATCCATTTTTTTTTCTCGTTTCAGCAAGGATACCACAGAAAAGAATACTGTAATCGCCTTAAAATAACTGTTATAAGATAGCCTTTTCCATGGCTGATTCGTTTTATGTTGCTAAGAATGACTTGTGCACTGAATTTCATGTTTCTAGCTTGATCTGTAAGAAGTTGTTGCCCGCCCCTCGGAGGGACCACGGGGGAAAGGTGAAGGCACTTGGGGGTATTTCATAGAGGTCCATGGCTGGTTCGATTTTTACTGTTAAGAAAGAATTGTGTACCAAATTTCATGTTTTTAGCTGGATTTGCAAAAATTTGTTACTCCACGTAATAATTTCTGCCCAGTGCTCTCCAATAATAATTGCTCTGCCGACAAGAATACTGCAGTCACATCAAAATCGTGTTTAAAAGGCCCTGGTTGGTGTTAATATCTACATTTTAAGCTATTCAAATTGAAAATCGGTTCATTAGTTCGATCTCTAGGTGAGAGCAAATGTTCTAGCCCATTTGGCTTTCCGTGTCAAGAATATTGTAGTTATATTAAAATAGCATGCGAAAGGCCCTATGCCTAGTCCATACCTACGTTTTAAGCTATAAAACTTGAAAATCGGTTCAGTGGTTTGATCTTAAGGTGAGGGCAAAGAGTCCCAACCCCAACATTAATGATTTCTGCCCAGTGCTCTAAAATAATAATTGCTCTGCCGGCGAGAATACTGCAGTCACATCAAAATCGTGTTCAAAAGGCCCTGGTCGGTGTTAATACCTACATTTTAAACTATAGAAATTGAAAATCGATTCATTGGTTTGATCTCTAGGTGAGAGCAAAAGTTTTAGCCCATTTGGCTTTCCGTGTCAAGAATACTGTAGTTACAATAAAATAGCCTGCGAAAGGCCATAGGCCATGTCTATACCTACGTTTTAAGCTATAGAACTTGAAAATCGGTTCACTGGTTCAGTCTCCAGGTGAGGGCAAAGAGTCCCAACCACAACAAGAACAAGAAATGGCCGTACAGGGACGCCGAACGGTTCGATTGTTGTCATTAAAATTTGTAATGCAGTGAAATAGTTGCGACACGACCTCAAATACCAAATTTCGTTGGTCTATATCAATTCTGGGCGAAACTATAGGCGTTCAAATTTTGACGTTTAACATGGAAGTTCATGCTGAGGCTTACATAAGGACCGCTACCGCGGTCTTTGATGATGGCACATTCATTGTTACAATTGGTTACTATATCATCTTCATTCTAAATTTGAAGGAAATGGACTAAAATAAGCATAATTTGAAAATAGCCAACTAATTCAAAGGTTAGAAGTGATGATGGCACATTCATTGTTCAATTGGTATCAACTATATTGTCTATGTTCTAAATTTGACGGAAATCGGATGATAATAAGAAGCATAATTTCAAAATTGCGCCTGATTTCAAGATAGCGGCCATTAGCGATTGTTACTGACGAAAGCATATTCACTGTCTGACTTGATATCAACTATTGGTCTCCTTTCTAATTTGAAGGAAATCGGACGATAATGAGCATAATTTCAAAATGGCCACCAATTTTCAAGAGAGTGGCCGTTAGCAATTACTAGTGATAATGGCAAATTCACTGTTCCACTTGGTATCAACTATTTCGTCTCCGTTCTAAATTTGAAGAAAATCGGATGATAATAAGCGTAATTTCAATATGGCCCAGATTTAAAGATGGCAGGTATTACAGATTAACAGCTACGATAGTGCATTCATTGTCTCATTTGCATCAACTAATAGCTGGCCGGTCTATGCACAAAGTCTGAAAGAAATCGACATTTTCCCTGTGGCAGTACATTCATAAAGAGATGGTAGATTTGCTATCTAGTACACCTAACAGTGGGAGTAATTAAAGTTCGTATCGACACTGAATGTGATGCGCTTTTCCTGCTTGGAACATTAAAAACTGCCCTTTGCACAGAATGTTTTCTTTAATACCAATCCATACGCATTAACAATTAACAAGAGGATTTTTGAGCACGCCAACAGTATTCAAGAATCTAACAGGAATGTTATCTACACCGACCTAAGGGAGCGACATAGGGGGGGGGGGGGGGGAATGCCAAGCGTTGCCCCGGCCGTGTAAAGGGGGGGGCTGTGGGTGTAACCTGCTAGAAAAAAGTGTTACGTAATGTTTGAACACTCCATAATTGTTCTTGGGAGAATTGGACACAGTAAGGAGAATTTGTTTTTTAATCCGAATTGTTTCAGTTAGCACCTGAAGGCTTTTTTTCTACTACTAAATAACTATTTCAATTACACTAAAATATCTTTGAAAAGTCACACGTGCACCTAAGAAGCTATGATTTGACTCTATTATCATGATTTTAGGTGGTGTAGAGAGGGCAGACAAAAGTATCCCCAGAACAACAACAATAATTCCAAATTTGGTTTTGAAATGTTCAATTTTGACGGAGTTAGAGCTCTCAAAGTTAAACGTTTAACACGAAGACCCTTAGCTGACTCTTACAACACTGGCTATCGTTAAGTGTCCAGCCATAGCGTGTAGGGCGGCTGACTTTTACTAACACGGGCTATATCTCTATGAATGGCTTTCACCCCTGTACTGTATGCATTGAGTTCAGCTCCCTTCCTCTTGCGTGTAGCCGGGAAAATCACCAAGTCAGCAAATCATCATTACGTGAAGGCAAGTGGGTAATTGTGCATATCCATAAAGGCAGTTTGAAAATTATTTGATGAAAGTTGCCAGTTCGAATCCGAGTAAGTGCATAAATGTAACCTACAGTATGCGTTTAACTGTTAGCTAATTTCAGACCTAGTCACCTACACGTCGTACAAACTAGGCATACAGCCTGAGTTCTAAAATCAGTTACTCGGTTGAACGAAAAATACTCCAACACATTATTGCTTGTATGATTTCCGCCTTATGTTCAATTTAGCCCAGTGCTCCACTTGTAAGTTTTCTGACCAGTGCTCCACCTCGAATTCTTTAAATAACCCCCGAATACCTCCTAGGCTAACATATTTGCGTTAGGAATCTCGTCTTCGAACTAGTGCGTTTCTTGCAGCAAGGCTGTCTTGTCATGAAATTTCAACTAAATAAGAACAAAATTGCGAACCACACAAACAAACGAACAGACAAACAGACACACAAAATCTAAATTCAGTCCTTCCTCGCTCAGCCATTTAACTATACAAACTATAACTATACAAATGACTAAACGACGAAAAGAAAAAAAAACTACATACACATTAGTTAATAACTCAATAGTACAATCACCAACAAGCGAATGTCAAATATTAAGAAATAATACACAATAAATTACATAATATTGTAGTCATTGACTGGAGAATGAGAATAATTGGAAAAAAATGTAAAAACTGAAAAGCACAGAAAGTGAAAAAAAAACCACAAAACATCATTAAAATTTACGTTAAACAATGTAAAGAAAATCAATACAAAATAAAACGGTATTAATGGATAAGGAAAAGCAGAAAAAATGGAAATTAATTAATAATTTAAGAATGTGGCACTGGTAAGACAGTGCTTCAACCAGGCATGGGCAATACCCGGCCCACGGGCCACATGCCACCCGACGACTCCACCTTAACCTCAGTCCACCGCGGCCTAACAAATTGTCGACTGCGGCCTGCCTTGTGTCATCCAGGCTAAAAATTGAGCCTCTACTAATCCCGTGCAAAAAAAATTAGATTTTGACACCCACAAACGTACGAATTAGATGACCAACAAAGAAGGGGGGGGGGGGGCGCGTTACTGCACATAAATACTTTGTGTAGTATAACTGGTAAAAAAAAAATTGAAAATAATAACTATTTTACAAAGTACGCACCCTTTTAAGGGTTCGGCCCTTACACCGTTACTTTTTTCTAGGTCTGGCCCGCAAGCGAAAAAGGTTGCCCACCATTGTAAGCTTAAAGTAATGTTTTTTTGTTTTTTTTTAATGATTGAGGGCACTTCGGCTCTGGGCTTTAATGTTGGTAAGAATGACGTTTGACCAACCAAAAGACATCTTGCTGATATACTTCTGATAAAGTTCTGGTGACATTTTAGCACGTTTGTTATACATAGAATGGATGTGTGCGTTAAAATTAAACTAAATAAGATTGTGTCTGTTTTTGAAAATAAAACACCATTTCTGTACGTAAATAAGATCATGAATAGGAAGAATGTTAAGTTTAGACAAAAGGTGCATGGGATACTAAGGTTTTTTGAAGGTCAATGCAGAATGATGCAAAAAAGCTAAGTGTTAATATTCGTCATTTATTCGTCTCTACGTACTCATGACAAGTGTGCAATAATTTAGACATGGATTAATAATTGCGTGATAAAGTTGGGTAAGACATTTAATTGGTAACTCATCTCTTAGCTTATGTAAGATACCAACAGCATGAGATAAGGATATAGTAGAGCAAATTATAAGAATAATTACTAATATTACAACTCATTTCGTTTCTGTGAGGATAATAGCAGTTAAGTTGACAACAAACTTCTAGTTACAAAAGACTGTACTAGAGCGTAAAAAAATCTACACCTTAAATCTCGAAGTCCCATAATTTGATTTGATTTAATCCAGAGCTTTGGTATTGCGCCGTACGCTCTGCAACCAGAATTACAATAACAAGCAATAGAGTAATGTGTACTATGTCCCATGTAACCAATAATCCCTTTCAACTCCAACAGTCACTTTTTTGCCCAGTCAAATTAGCTTTTATGCGGGAACTAATTCCCATTAAGCTTCAAATTGGTGCATAACCCCTATACGTCATACTAACTAACAGACTAACATTCCTAGTTGAGCTTTCGCCGCCATCTTGGAAAAATGGCCAAAAGCCGCTTCCGGTTTAGGGTTTTCGTCCATTATCTCGTCTCCCGTTAACTTTACAGCAATAATGTATGGGACCAAAGTAGTAGAGCATAAAATTTCCGATAAAAATCATGTCTGGTGAAAATTAAAAAAAATCTATAGTTTTACAAGAAATTAATGGTTTAATTGTACACAGCTCTACTATCATATTTGCGTTTTTCTCTCATCACGGTTTCAAATTATACACAGCGGCGTAGGGATAGGGTTTACGTCAATATATCCCGAATTAAAGAAAATAAATAAAGCTAACGAATGTCTCAAACTGCATGCGTTTATCTTAATTGGTTCGGAAGTTAACACGATCATATAAAAAACCAAAACTGGTAAAAGGGGCCGCCAAGTTCCGAATGGTTCGGCCCTTCAAAGGAGTGTTATCAACACACCAAAACATTCGCCAAGTTAATAGCACCGCTTAATAGTTCGAAAGTTAAATGAAAACTAGAACATTGCTACTTTTGGTAGCAATGTTCAAGTTTTCATTTAACGTCCAAAGTATTATTCGGTGCGATTAAGTTGGCGACTGTTTTGGTGTGTTGATATCACTCCTTTGAAGGGCTGAACCATTCGGAACTTGGCGGCCCCTTTTACAGGTTTTGGTTTTTGATATGATATCAGTCTTTTTTTTTTTAATTGTTTAGACTCAACTCCACTACCGTGCAGATGTGTAATAAAGTGGCACGTCAACAAGAAATTGGTTTTCCACAATTTGATACTACCTTTTGCCTATAGGCCGAACCATTCTCAACTTGGTCACCTCTTGATAGTTTTTGGTTTGGTTTTAATTTTGTTGTAATTTGTTTTATTTCGTTAGTTTTGGTCTGTTGATATCACTCCTTTGAAAGGTCGAATCACTCTCCAACTTGGTGGCCTCTTCACCAGTTTTTGGCTTTATTTAATTTGCTTTGTTTTTAGAGTTGGTTTATTTTTCGTGAATTGGATGTGAATATAATTTCTTTGGCAACGAGAATACAATTTCTTTTTTCTAGTGTGTGTCTAGGCACGCACGTTAGTATACACGTTGTCATTGTCCGAACTTTGGCTGTCCAATGAGAGATGATGCCGACAATACTAACAATGGTTATAACAATATTTTCGTACTTACGCGCCATCCCACGCCATCCTCGTTACACCCCTAGGCTCCAAACCATAAAAGGTACGCAGTTCGTATCGTACTGCAGCCATTCGTCCAATTCATAGCTGGAAGCCTTCCTGTTATCTCGGTATCGATGAATAATCACCCTAAGGAAATTAACATGGGGATGAGCGGACAAGCATTAGCTAGCTAGCTAGTTACACATTTTCAACGTTATTGAGGGTCAGATTTTGCATTGAAAGCAGATTAGCTGGCATTCCTACACGAGTTAATGTTTGTCAGGTGGGTCATTGCTCTTGATTTCAACACAATTTTATCTTTTGTACCGCATTATTATTTCTCCCCAAGTACCCGAAATGTGCCCAACTATGCTTCAAGATATCAGACACTGACGTATGGCGCCGCGCTCCAATGGTTTACAACCTCGACAGTTTAATTGATGTGATGTTTGTTGTGGTGATTGTTGCTTAACTTAGCGATTTCTGTTATTTGTTGCATATCAAGGGTAGCGGTCCTTGTGTAAGCCTCAGCATGAACTTCCATGTTAAACGTCAAACTTTGAACTCCTATAGTCTCGCGCAGAATTGATATAGACCAACGAAATTCGGTATTTCGGGTCGTGTCGTAACTCTTTCACTGCCTTACAAATTTTAATGACAACAATCAAACCATTCGGCGTCCACAGCATGGCAATTTCTGTGGTTGTTCTTGTTGTTCTTGTTGTTGTTGTTCCTGTTGTTGGGACCTGGAGACCGAACCACTGAACCGATTTTCAAGTCCTATAGCTTAAAACGTAGGTATGGACATGGCCTAGGGCCTTTCGCAGGCTATTTTAATGTAACTACAATATTCTTGACAAGGAAAGCCAAATGGGCTAAAACTTTTGCTTTCACCTAGAGATCAAACCAATGAACTGATTTTCAATTTGTATAGCTTAAAATATAGATATTAACACCAACCAGGGCCTTTTGAAGGCGATTTTGATGTGACTGCAGTATTCTCGTCGGCACAGCAATTATTATTGTGGAGCACTGGGCATAAATCATTAAGTGGAGTAACAAATTTTTGCAAATCGAGCTAGAAGAATGAAATTCTGTACAGAAATCTTGGACCCCATGAAATACCCCCAAGTGTCTTCAGCACCTCCCCCTCCCCTCCCAGCACCCTCCGCTCCGTGCCCCCTCCCAGGGGCTTTGGCAACAAATTCTTACAGATCAAGCTAAAATCATGAAATTTGGCGCACAAGTCATTCTTAGCAGCATAAATCGAATCAGCCATGGAACCCACATGAAATACCCACAAAGGGACCCTGGCACCCCCCTGTGCCCCCTCACTGAGGTTTGACCAACAAATTCTGGCGGATCGAGCAAAAAGCATGAAACTCGGCAATCAAGTCAATCTTAGCCTTACTAATCAAACCAAGCATGGAACCTCACGAAATATCCAAAGGGGGCCCCTAGCACTCCCCTGTACCCCCTCTCTGACCAACAAATTATTGCAGATCGGGCTAAACGCTTGAATTGCGATACACAAGTCATTCATAGTAGTACAAATTGAACTATCTATGGAACCCCCTCGAGATAATCTACAAGGCACCACAACGACCCCCCCCCCCCCCCCGCCCCGTGCTGGCACCTTGAGGCCTGACGAAGTCAATGTAGTGCTAAAAGAATGAAATCTGGTAAACAAGTAATTGTTAGCTGTAGAAATCAAACTAGCTGTGGAACTTCCGCGATATCCTCCAAGGCCCCTCAGCGCTTCCCCCCTATTCCCGCTCCATGAGGTTGATTTCCGAAAAATTCTTGTTGATCGTACTGAAAGCATGCATTTTGGTACACAGATGATTCCTAGTACTAGAAATTGAACCAGCCGTGGATCCCCATGAAACCACCAAAGCCTCCCCCAGCACCCCCCTCTATCTGGGCACCCCATGAAGCATCAATGGTTAACAAATTCTTGATGAATGTACTAAAAGCATCCATTGTACCCGTGGAAATCCAACAACACATGGAACCCCATGAGATACACCCACCCTCCAGTGCTTACCTGTGTCCTCTCCATGAGGTTATATGATCAACAAATTCTAGTTCGATTTGTACTGCTAAGAATGACTTGTATACCAATTCACGTTTTAGCACGATCAGCAAGAATTTGTTGGTCATTTGTTGGCCAAAATTGGAATTTGTAATTGAAAATTGGAATTGGAATTTGTTAGTCAAAATTCATAGTACCAAAATCCGTAGTACTACAGGTGAGTGTGGTAGGGGAACAGGAAGGGGCCTTAGGGGATATCTTGAGAGATTCCATAGGTAGCTCGATTTATTAGCTAAGAATTGACTTGTATAGCAAATTTCAAACGCTCGATGTTCATAATTAGCCCAAATTCTGGCCTGTAACAGCTGTACTAATCCTGAAAATCGAACCAACGAACCGATGCTCAATTTTACAACATAAAACTTACGTGTAATGAAGGCTTATGGCCTTTTGAACGCTATTTTAATGTGACTACAATTATTGTTGTTATTCTTCTTCGGGAAATTTTGCTCTCACGTAGAGATCGAACCAAACAACCGATTTTCAAATTTTATAGCTCTTAAAATTGAGTATTGAATAGGCTTTATTATAACAGTTAATTTAAGGTGATTACAGTAATTTTTTCTGTGTTATTCTTATTGAGACAAGAAAAAAAATAATGGATATTAGTATTAAAAAACGCTTAAGCGTATAAAATATGGATGTAAGCCTTAAAAAACTTAAAGCCGTAAGGGAACAGATATTAGAAAAAGACATGTAAGTCATCAGCTTCGCACTAATACGTGTAAAAGAAGCTCCAGCTTGTTTTTTGGGTCGCTGGAGATTCTTCTACACGTATTAGTGCGACGCGGATGGCTTACATGTCTTTTTCTAATATCTGTTCCTTTACGACTTTTAAGTTTTTTAAGGCTTACATCCGTATTTTACACGCTTAAGCGTTTTTTAATACTAATACAGTTATACTTTTATAACAATAGACGAAAGGTCTTTATAAACAATCATTTTGTATGCGTTGTTGCGTGAGAGTCTACAAATTAGCATTGTTATAACAGGTTTATTGTTGTAAGAGGTATGGTTATCACTCTTGATTTTCACTCTTATATTATTGTTATATATGGGGTATTGTTGTACCAATGTTTTAAAACTAATATATGTATTAAAGTGTGTTTGGTTAGTAAATGTGGTAAGTTACCTTTTAGTTTGGCATATCTTCATTTAGTCTGGTCAATAGTGGGTTTGACCCTGAAAAAAATTGTAACAAAAGCAATACCTTCGCAGTTAGTCTAAAAAATATGTGTTATAAAATACATCCAAAATCTACCAAAATCTAGCCACGAAAACATTGCTAAAGGGGTGAAATGCTTCCCCGAAAACAGGTTTTATGTACCAATTTTCAGTTTAATGGGAATTTTTTCCAGCAAACGCGTAAAAATAGTCTAATTTGACTGGACTATTTAACCAGCGGTGAAGAAAGCTCAGCATTGCTACGCTGTAAAGAGGTAGGCAACAATAATACCATTGTAAACAATGGTACTTAATTTACAACACCATAATATTAGCCAGCGACAAAGAATGCAATAAACAAATTCTGATTCTGACGATAAAAATTAAAGGATTAGTGAAAATCGCAAAATATTCAAAACGCGCACAAATACACAGACGAGTTCGATCACTCAATAAGCGTTTATTAGCCATCTAAAAATAATTGTTTAAACGATGCATAAACTGCTAGTCTGGAAGTACTGATACACCGTTTGTACAAATGGAGATGAGGGGGGGTTATGAAACAGTCAACGTAGCTAGCCTGGAAATTCTAATGCACCGTTTTTTTTAAACTAGAGATGAGGGGAGGGGGGTTATGAAACAGCCAGCGTAGGTAGCCTGGAAATTCTGATGCACCGTTTGTTTTAAACTGGAGATGAGC
>JAHWFP010129739.1:80980-108070 GCA_023313725.1 Lithobius niger
ATGAAACAGCCAGCCTAGATAGCCTGGAAATTCTGATGCACCGTTTGTTTTAAACTGGAGATAAGGGGGGGGGGGGGGTTATGAAACAGCCAGCGTAGATAGCCTGGAAATTCTGATGCACCGTTTGTTTTAAACTGGAGATGAGGGGGGGGGTTTATGAAACAGCCAGCGTAGATAGCCCGGGAATTCTGATGCACCGTTTGTTTTAAACTGGAGATGAGGGGGGGTTATGAAACAACCAGCGTAGATAGCCTGGAAATTCTGATGCACCGTTTGTTTTAAACTGGAGATGAGAGGGGGGTTATGTAACAGCCAGCGGGGGGGGGGGGGGTTATGTAACAGGCTGTAGATAGCCTGGAAATTCTGATGCAAAAAATGAACATCCTCCCCCTTTTCACTGATGCCGTGAAAAGAGTGAACATGTGTGCCTTATTGCATTAATGTATTGAGTTTGGATTGGTTGTCACAATGACTGCTTTCCTCACCTATGGTTCAGTGCAAGAAAAATAGCCGCTCAACTATGGTTCTGCACAAACGAAATATATATTTATAATGTACCATCGAAAGGTGAAAATACTGAATTTTATGGTTTTTGTCCAAAAAAAAGTATTATTGAGAAAAATTTCCATACTTTAATGCATCATGGTCTAATTTCTGCGAGGCAGAAAATTTTTCAGTGAACAATCGAAACGTGAAATAAATGGTAAAATCATTTACTAAAATTTGTCCAAAACCCTAAAAGGTAGGCTATTATTTGAGAAAAGCTTCTAGATTTCAACGCAACAACTTCAATTTCTTTTTTTTTTATTCACGGACTTTAAGGGTATTTTTGTCCTCAACGTCGGGACCTGTAGTTCGGTGTTTCCCCTTAATCTAAGAATCTTAGGGTCACTCTTGCCGCTTAGTCCGGGACCAGCCAACGGGCCTGGCCTGAGATTGTTGAACATATAATGAAAACTTGTGATTTGGAGTATCGCGCCTGCAGCAAGTGCTTCAGTTTATCAACAGGTAATTCCTAAATGCTTTTACAAGAGAGGATTACCGATGTACTGGACTATATCTTTTTTGACTGCATTTGCCTTGCAGCTTAAGGTGACAATTGTTTATTCCTTCCCTCTTGGAAAGACCTTCCAGCTTTGTGGCTAATGCTGGATAAGTTACAAAAATATTTATAGCGTTACTCGGGAATGTGGAAGATTCATATCAATACTCCAGAATTGAAATTTTGTAAAACATGCTTGAAAAAAAAAACTAGGAGTGGTGAGAATTGGGGATGAAAATTATTGAAACACACCCTAGATATTAATATTAATAAATTTGAATAAAGAAAAATACTTTTTGTATGTTAAATATGCATCCACACCAGGTCACATAATGTACACTTGAACGTATAATAGGCAAGGAAAACATTCTTATTAATACAGTAAATACTGCATTTTAAATGTATAACACATGTGCAGCTAAACACTGCTGCTGATAATTTTAACCCCAGGCATGTTACCCTAAGACTGTGCGCCCGGTTTACACACGCTATGTGCAAGCAAGAATACTGCTCATTGGTTAGGAAAACCCGCAACTTAACAATATGTAAAACCTTTTAACGAAGCGATAAAAACACCAAAAACGGATACATTTTGAAAAGTAGTTTCTTTTTAATCACGGGCTATATTGGGTATTGCAGTGATATACATTTGCTGATACCAGCTATACTAGACTATTTGATTCTACATCATTTTATTATGTAACTAGAATCAAGCATTACCCACATGACATGTTTATCTGAGACAATGCCGTTACTAATTTGTACTAAATATTACTAATTTTTTCTTTCTGTTGTTGTAATGGCCCATTAAAATTTTACTAGTTGAATACCAAACAAAAGCTGTCAGTCAGGTAGCAGCGCAAGTGGTGCATCAATGTGACGAGGAATAGTTCTATTAATCTGTGGTTATCACAATAGCATCATGACTTTTTCCTCATGTTTTTTTTAATCTCCTTTCAGGTGCGTGCGAGAGGTAATGCAAGAACGGGAGCGGCGAAGGAAGAAACGCACTTGTCCTGAGTGCCGCCGTACTCTCGTCAGCTCCCGGACATTCCTCGATTGTGAACCACACGATGCCATTGTGTGAGTGATCAGCCCAGTAACACCCGCCAGCCAGCCAGCCAACCAGTCAGGAGACAGTAAAAGAACAGCCAATAAGAAACAAAGATTACGAATAGATGATAAAAGATTTTTTTAATCATTAATTACTGAATGATGACATCACCACTTCGTGTGGTCCAGCCTCACTGCCATAAACAGCTCTCCCTTAATCACTCGATGGAGAGCCTGGATCCCAATAAAATAAACTGTAAATTTCCCCAACGCAGTGGCATAACAGAAAGAGCATTTCAAGTAATGATCTTGCTCTAAAAGATTTAGGGAATAACACCCTAAAACTGAATTTCTTTTCCCCTACCACCTTGTTATCACACCTCCCCTAACCCTATCTTTATCATGTCACTTTGGGGGTCCAGACTCGATTTCTCTTTCTCTTTATCCTTTCTTATGCAAATGAAAATGAAACTCTGAGGCAGCTATTGATTAGTCTCGCCAGGACCTTTGAGGCATACTTGGTCCGCGAGCAGCTCATCACTTATCTTTCCAGTTTGTATATGTGTTACAGTAGGAGGAGTCCTTGTGACCGCAATAATAATAAAAATATTAATAAAATTTTTGTTTTTATCTCGATAAAAAGCGACTTTGTAGTTTTACAATATCACTTTATTTCTTTAGTGCGTGCCCAAACTATTTCAGTGATTGTAATCTTGACTCCTTAATAATCACCGGATGAGAATGTCATCGTCTTATTTAAATTATTTGTGACAATAGCAGAGAGCCAGTCTTAAAGTGACCAAAGTTTCACACAATGACTCAATACCTAAATTCACAAAAATTGCAATTTTTAAGATTCGTTGAAAATTAATACGAAGGTAAGCAGGAAGCCTGTACCAAAAACAAATGCAAGAAATAATGGTATACAGTAAGCCACCTTTATGCATGCTTCACTCGAGTGACAAACTCGGATTAAAACTAGAAAAGCCCTTCTACAAATGGCTATCATACCGACTTTATCGATATGGTCGATTCAGTGGCATGAGTGGTATATGTATAGCACGATATATGTAGGTATTTCGAGAAAGACTGAGTCGTCAGTTTGCATCCGAGTCACGTCACTAGTTTTGCACATTGGTCGATCAGTGCTGAACAGCACTCGCCTCATGCACAAAGAAGCAATTTTGTACTAGTTCCAGTTCTATTCATGGCCACCACTTTGAAGTGCTAGGGGACATTACAAAATAAATCCTACATTCTCTAATTTACAGAGACCTTTCAATAAACTAGGCATATAACTGGCTACTCGGCCGAGCGAGAGTCAATATAACATATTATTTTCAGCATTGATTCTGTATTACACAACTATCCCTTTATACGGATCAATCGAACAACAAAATGAACACTGCAAGTGAGGCAAGCGAACGAATCCAATATGGAAGCAAGCAGACGAAGCCAACGCCGAGTTCTTTACAAGCGCATTTTAAGATCTACGCCAACACGGGCTATTGTTGCAGAAATGATAAAAGATGGACTGTGCAGTGTATTCTTTCAAAACGTTTCAAGTTGATAGTAATAGGTTTTTATTTTTATTTTTACCACTCCAATAACATTTATTTTCTGCATTCTTCACACTTAGAACTTTCACTGTATGGTATGTTATAACAAATAGCTTTGTGTTGTTCGTGTAAAATTTGGATCACTAGTCTTATGGATTGGGTTCCCTTACCGCTACTACTAAAAATCGGCTTAGCCATCCAACGGGAAAAAAAATCTCCGAAAATATTTAGAGGTAGGAATTTCATCTTCGAACTCGAGCATTTCACGCATTAACACTCACTTGTGATGAAGTTTCAACCAACTCAGAAAAAAAAATTACAAAAGGTGATCGTGTTCCAAATAAACACACAAAATCTATGCTATGTATTAAATCAAAGCTATGTATTAAACTAATTGGTTATGGAATTGATGGTAATGTTCTGGAATGGATAACGGACTTTCTGGCAAATAGGTCTCAACAAGTCTGTGTAGGGTCTGCACTATCTTCTGAATGTAATGTTACCAGCGGGGTTCCCCAGGGGTCCGTTTTGGGACCTCTTCTGTTCCTGATCTACATAAATGATCTAGTCACTGATTGTCCTCACGTTAAAATGCCAAAATTTGCTGACGACGTGAAATTGCATTCTTCCATATCAAAACTGATTGATCACCTTGATCTTTCATCTTCACTTAAGATGCTAGAGAACTGGTCTGTCAGGTGGCAACTACCAATATCTGGTCCCAAATGTAAGACTTTTCATATTGGAGCCAAGAATTGTAAGTTGGATTACACCCTTCTCGGTACCACTCTTGGCCATGTATTTGAGGTTACTGATATTGGCGTGCGGATCACCAGCGATTTGAAATGTGGATCACATTGTGATTCTGTTGTTAAGAAGGCCAGAGCTTCCATGGTGAGGCGCTGCTTTGTCTCTGGTGATTTAAAGACCTTAGTGTGGGCTTTCACCATATTTGTGAGACCAATTTTGGAATACGCTTGCCAAGTTTGGTCACCACACTTAACTAGAGATATCGATCACGTTGAGACTGTTCAGCGGCGATTCACCAAATTTTTACCTGGTCTAAAAAATATGACTTACACGGAACGTTTGCATTTTTTAAAACTTGACTCACTTGAGTTGCGTAGGCTACGTGCCGACCTCTGTTTAACTTACTTAACCTTAAAGCGGGAGACTGTCATTGATTGTGGTACATTTTTTGAGGTCAGAGGTAATGAGCGTAGTAGAGGTCACCCTCTTAAATAGACTGTAAGTCAGGTTCGTAGGGACTGTCGGAAGTACTTCTTCTCTCATCGGGTGGTGAATGTTTGGAATGCCCTTCCATCTGAAGTTGGTTTGTCCACTTCTTTGCCTACGTTCAAAAAAAAAATTCATAAAACAGACCTCTCCAGTTACGTTAAATGGAGCTAACTACAACACAACAATTTCTTTTTTTTTAAATATACGTTTTGTGTTGTTGTTTTATCTTAATGACTTCAGCCTATGGCTGGTTTTACTCTTTTTAAACTTTTTTTTGGCCTCTCACTATGTGGCCACTATTGTGGCCATACAGTGTTTTTTTGTTCACTTATTGTGATAAACTTTATTATTAGTATCATATTATTGTTATTGCAACAAAGTGTTTTAAATTATCTATTTTAAATGGTGACAATTCTCACTTTGGAGATGCTTTTGTTTTTATTGCTTCTCATAACAAAACTTACATAATGATGCTTTTTAACAGTTTCATTTGTTCATCTGCCTTTTATTTTTTTACTTGGGCCAATCCTACACCTCCCGTGTCCAACACGTTTGGCGATGCCATCGGGGACCTTAGCGTCCCTGGCAGGTCTAACCTTGGTGGTAAGGCATTCGTGTCCCAACACCTAATCCTCTCACCTTCCCATGGCCAATCAATATCATTATAGGCTATGTGGCTGTCCTCTATTTGTAATTTAGGCTGGCTGTGAGTGGTCCTAGGGTCCTTGCCAGACCTGTTGCTATCGTGACGAATTATTATTATTATTATAAAATCAATTTCAGTTAAGTATTCATCCTCGCTCGCTACGCTCGTGCGGCGAGTGACTAATACAGTGTAAAATTTCTGAGGAGTTATACCCCAAATTAACCCCTTAGCCTCAAATATCATGGTACTTTTACTGAATTTTCCACATAGGATGATGTTTTCCACCGCCGTTCGATCGTTTAAGCTGTTTGATAGTTATAGATTGGACGGTCACTCTGAATTACACCGTACCGTACCGTGCTCTTGTAGTCATCCTAATCAAGTTAGTGAATTGAAATTGAAAATAAGATTAGCACCGTTTGCAGTGAATTGGAGCGAGCAGGGCAATGTTGCCACTTATGCCAGTTCACACATAAAAAAAACTGAAACATTAAAAAATATTTACTAAAAATTATAGGCACTCCATTAAATATTGCACAATATGTAAAAATAAAATGAACTAGCATAACAGTACCAATAAAAGAATGATAGCAGTAATGAGCTTAAAAATCTGGCCTTTTTAAAAAAGCGTGTGTCAAGTTTGAAAATATTTGATGGTATCCCATTGAATACACTTATGGATTGGTGCCAAACCGTCTGTTCGTCTAAGGAATTCCATACAGAAACTACCGTTAGATCATTGACGTTTTGCCAGCATTCCAGTCTTGTTTTCAGAACACTCAGTTTAAAACAATGCCGTATTGTCCGTGAAACTGGACTTTATCCCCCCAACAAAGGTAAATCCACTGCAAGAAAGCCGTGTAGAATTTTAAAAGTTAAGATTAGGTCTGTCCTAAACGGTCTAGCTCCAGTGACTCCAGACCCAAAGATTTGAGCCGTAAATGGTTAGGAAATTGCTATACACCAAATAGCGATTTAGTAAATGGATTCAAGGAGGTATCAAGCAGAAGGTAAGGGACTCAAACTGGACTAGCGTAATCTGGGGACCGGAAAAAATCCCTGGAAAAAAAATCCCCGGAAAATAAATCCGGTAAAATAGTCCCTGGAAAAAAATCCCCGGAAAAGAAATCCCCGGAAAAAAAGATCCCTGGAAAAAAGATCCCTGAAAAAAATCCTGGAAAAAATACCCTGAAAAATAATCCCCTGAAAAAATCCTCCAAACAAGTCCCATGATAAAATTCCGAAATAAGAAAAAAAAGATGATTTCATATCACCAAATCCGTGTTCTAAAATGTAATGTGTTTAATTCTAAGTAAAGCCATATTTTATCATTAGTAAAATGACGGCACACACACTGTAAAAAAAATTATGAGTATCTCAATGTATTTGTGTAGCTCAACTCCTATTTTATGACTGACTTCGCTAATGGAGGGCAGACAGAAACGTTACACTTCAACGTTCTGTAACATTACACAAAAGACTTGAAATGACAGAACAAAAGCTATCCTAGCGGGAAATATTGTCACTACTGAGAAATAACACGTAAAATGCGTGCAACGTTACACATACTTTTAAATAAAGCGACAGCAGCGTTCATAGCGGAAAATGTTCTTATTGCAGCGACATAGCACGAGAAAGATGTGTAACATTACAAATATTGGTGTTAAATTTGACGATAACAGCAACTCAAGCGAATAATATTTTCACTTTAAACCACGGCTGTGACATCACGCTAACTCAACGCCACGCTAAATTTCCGTAGGTTAAATCCCGTTAACCGTGAGCGGAAGTGTGCGTCATCGCAAAAAGTGTGGGTTATCGAGTTACCCCACACTTTTACCGATAATCCACACTTGTCGATAACTGAACACTTTTGACACTTCCGGATCACGCGATGGGAACATGTCTGGCTGGCCAATTCCAAGTTTATTCCCTCCGTCTTACTCTTCCCCCCCCCCCCCTCCACAACCTAAAATGGAATGACCTTCATTCCTACCGATTCACCTATTAGGGTATTACTGGAGATTTGAAACAGTTCTCAAACTACAAACGAACAAAAAGAATTACTTACCTTGCGAGAATGCCGGCACAATGTCCTTCTATCCCTGCTTCATCACATATCGAAGTTTATTCTTTCCGAACAGAGCGAGCGAGCTAGCTTACAAGCTAAACTTTGCGAAACGACGCGTCGTCTAACTCCCACCCACCTTCCAGAAACTTGAGCGTAGCCTACAGTCTGCCTACCTGCCAAAGGAATCGTCCAACACCCACTCCCCCTCCACAAATTAAAATGGAGTGACCTTCACTGATTTGACATAAGGTATTACCGTATTTCTTGAAGCAATTTTCACAAACACAAAACGTTTTAATTAAATAAGAATTAGCTTGACGTCCCAACCGTGATTTAAATAAGTTGTTGTTTAAAATCGAGCGGTTATCGATTTTTAACCAACGGGTGCGATTATTGGCCGGCTCGAGTATGCAAATAGGTCGAGGGCGGAGCCCGAGACCATTTGCATACGAGAACCGGACAATAATCGCACCCGTTGGTTAAAAATCGATAACCGCTCGATTTTAACCAATAACTATTACATACACGGCTAATTTGTATAATTTCATACTACAACAAAATGTTTTTAATTAAAGCAATTTGGGGGATGGAAAGCAAAAATATCTATTACTAAAAAAAATTGACGACTTTGCTCTCTTCCCATGTGCATCTTTCATCTTATGTTTACTTGCTCGAATATCCTGTAATGCACACTCTTATATTTTTCCAGATTGTGTGTAAAGTTACACAATAATTATGTGGCAGCCTGGCTGCCACAAGAAAGTTGTGTAAAGTCACACTTTTTTTTTTTTTGCAGTGCAACACTCAATTATATATTTTTTTAAAGATTTCACCAGAATCTCAAAATTTTACCACTTAACACCACCCATCACCATGCTCGTTGCCAAATGTTTTGTGCCAATGAATGCAGACAATTCTCAACTGTGATGCGTTCTTGTAGATACTTCTGACACAGACGTTTAAGCTGGTTTTGCAAAGCGACGTAGAACTTCTTTTTTGGTTTGGTTACTTCTCCAACACGAATTCGGGCTAATTTTGTTTCATCAGAAGCAAGTTCACACTGCATTTTTGTAATTAAAATGAATATCGTTGGGTGCTTATGTCCCACCAAACAACACCTCCAACGAATATGGTTTATGCATTTCTTTTGTAGAACGTACAGTCCCGTCCATAAGTAAATGAACACTGTATTGTTGTTTAAACAATGACTGTGCTGTAGAGAAGTGCTGCTTCGTGCGAAATGAGCATGCTCGTTATTGTACTGTTGCACTGCTGTAAAGTTAGTATGGGTAAACGATTGTTACATTTTCAAAGACGAGATTATTTCGAATGTTTGAGACAAGAAAACTGTATTTGGATTTACAACTAAATAAGATGTTATTCAAATTAACTAAACGAGGGCCTTGCACACTCAGTGATAATGCCAGCTCGATTATTATCGCTTATAAATTGTATAATAGAATTAAACATATCGATACAGGGCTGAAATTTTTACTATATTTATTTGCCACATACGTTTGCTTCGTCAGGCAACAATATTATTATATTCACGTAATATTTTAATTTTTAAAAAAAATGTTTGAATCCTTACTTCATCTTATGCGAACTGCTAGTGTATGAACTGGCTCACTTTTAACGCTACAACACTTGTATTTAAAAAAAAAAAAAGATTGAAGTCTAGTAAAGGAAGGGGCAAACCCATTGATTCGATTTGGGAAACCTTCGCATACCACAGGTAGCAGAGCTATTGCCCAGAGCAGATCCAATCGCTGCTGAAATAGCCCGACAGCCAGTGACACTTGAGGCAACATCTCTTGACGGTTAGCACGACTATCTCGTATAACAGAGGTCACAGGTTCGATCCCGATCTCAGCGACCCCTGGTATTTTCGAAAAGAGGAGGGCCACGTGCCCGGCTGGTGTCGATTGTGGTATTTACAAGATCATGGCAATTTCCGATTGGAATTATCTAGCAAAATTGTTCCTCTCTAATTTTGGCACCACGGATTCGGCTAGGAGTGTGTTAAACCTTTAAAACCTCTCACACTTCCGTGTTGACACACACTAACGCTGAATCATCTGGTTTTTCTCATTGAGCAGATCAGCTTCTTGAGGCAATTAGGCACTGAAACTGTTTGAGCACTGAAACAGGCGTTTGCCCATCTCGTTTAACATAATGGGGGAATGCCGATGAGAAAGAGCTAAATACAAACTGCCCACTGTTGGGTCTGTATAGAAAATTGCCACTCTCCTCCCGTGAGTCGCACACTTTATTTAAAATACTTTTTACCCATACAACGACTGTAACCGTAAACAATCTACATAGTTGCCTGTGTCTGTGTATTAGTCTGTTTGGAACTAATATAGTTTTATTTCGATTAAATTTTCCTTGACCAATAATCAGCGCAATTTCCGGGTTCGAAGATGAACTTAACCAGGTTTGCAGGTATCCGAGATTTTTTTATTTAGTAGCGATCGATAGTGGCATGTCTTGTGAGCTGACTTCTACATCTGGAGAAACAATGCTTAAAATAAATAAAGTCTTACTGGAGCTCAGCGGAATGTTTAACGAAAATGTAAGAATCACCTCACAGCAGGGGACATGCTTTATATCTCTACCAAACTTCTCTGAATGTTTAAAAAAAATCGCATCATAAGGACTGCAACAAAATTCTGTATCAATTTTAAAAAGTCACCAAAACTCAAAAGTTTGGCGTATTGGTGGAATTTGTCTGCCATTATTAGTTTGAAATCATGAAACACGTGCTTTTAAGTGTCGTATTATTCGTCCGTCTTTTAGTTGTGGGCTAAAGTTAGGGCTTCACCTAGTGTTCGCAAAGGTATAGGGTTGAATTCTCACTTAGGCAGTAATAACATTTAAGCCCAAAAGACAACGAAAACAGTTTTCAACTGTATCTATTTATTGTGCCCATTTGGCTTTCTGTCCAGTTACACATATGAAGTAATACTTGAAAATTTTTAAAGCATGAATTTTAAGCAGTAGGAACACTAACTACAACATATACATTCATAAAAATTCAAAATTCTCTTGTTTACTAATGACAAATAAAAACCTTCCTTGTTTATCTACAAAGTTTCAGAGAAGCATAGTGACAATTTGGAATAAAACTGATAATTCGTTCAAAAGTTATCGTGGATATAGACAATCAGACATACACACAGACAGACATACAGTAACCAACACAAGATGAGAAGCATCTGTTCTACTTCGCACCACACTCCCTGGAAGACAATGTTGGAAAAGCATTGAAATAACGCCATTCCGAAAATTCCAATGTAATAACTACTTTGACAGGTTACTGCTAAAGATACATGGAAATCTTAAAGAAAAGACAAGGCGAACTGAGCACACAAATTCCCCACCGTTTAAAGTAGGAACATTTAAATGCCTAGTTGCCAGGTAACAAGTTACCAATATATGACCGGCTCATGACCAACTTGCGCTACAAGTAGGGTTACCCTGATTACAATAGTCGAGAAGTGAAGCCTGGGGGCATTCTAGCTAACCGGTCTTGGTTAAACTACAAGACTCGTGTGAACCTGACTGTAGTCTTATTAGCTGTGCCAATATTATGTTAACTGTTTTACAAGCCATTCTAGTCTCTGCGACGAGAACAAGTGAAGAAACACAGTGCAGCCGACAGTGTGAACCACTATAATTTCGTTTCCTTAACGAAGAGCTCAACAAATTTCTTACAAGAATTAACAATTTTCTTCAAATTGTTCAGTTTTATCGATAACATAAATCTCCCGAACTTATTTATGCACACAATTTTGCCCCCTAAGGCATCTAAGGACCCCCTCCCCCGGGGCAGCCCTGCCCTTAGTTTAACATTAATGCAAACACAGTAGGGTGACCCATAAAAAAAGGGCAACCTGCTTTTTTCTTCAAAGAAAAAAATTAATAAAAAGGAAAAAAAAAAGGCTATGATTTTCTGGATCCGAAATCGGATTCTTAGTCCGAAAAAGTGGTCCTATTTCCAAATTTAAAAAAAATTAGAAAAATTCCTAAGTTTCCTTGGATGAAGTCGCAACACCACTTGTAAAAGTAGCAGTTTTACATGTGTCATTACGATTACACTGAAGAAAATCGGGAATGTTTTCGTGCTCAACATTGGAGTTTGGATCCTGAAAATTACCCCCTATTATTATTTAAAGGTGGCCGCCTCCATGATGGCTTTCCTGTGCGACTCACTTTTGAAGCATTAGCGTAAAAGCATGTAAACAAATGTTGTAAAGTATTGATTTTTCCTTATCCCTCCTCCCCCCCCCCCTTACTGTTGTGTGAAGGCTTATGCTACATTCACTCAAACCTACGTGAATGCTGCAATAGCTGTCTACGGTGGGATACACGAAGGTGATCTGTTCTTTTAATTCTAGTGAATTAATAGTAAATGAAATCGAAAAAATTAAATACTACAACAAGAGATAACAGCCCTAACACATATATTCTAAAGAATTTCGAAAAGCAATCTACGAGATGTAAATCTTCATTTAACTTCTTCAATCGGTACTTGTAATTCTTTACTGAAGCGATGTTTTGACATTCTTGGAGCTCCATACACCGTTCGCTAACAATGGAAAGTGACAACAATGACCTTCATACATCTCTTTCAGCTCGCCTTCTGGATTGTTACAGCACGCATTTGCATCAACAATGCCATGTTCATTTACTTTTGGACGGGACAGTACATGTATCCTTTGAAACAAAGCTTTCTCCTACCGTGGTTTGATTTGATAATTTCCATCTTCGTTGCTTAAAAATACAAATCAAATAGAAATACAAATCTACGGATGTTTTCCAACGGAGAACGAACTGCTTTCTGTGAATTTTGATTATGAATGCGTTAACCCCTTGTCCTGAATGGAGACAACTGACATATTACGATTTTCCTTCCGGTATACTTATTTATGATTTGAATTATGTACTTGAATTGTTATTATTTTTTTACAGCACATTATTTATTAATTTATTAATCGTTTTGTATGTGGTATAATTTTAACTCTGCAATACATTGAATTACAGGAGTAATGATATTCTTGAAACAAGATTAGGTTGCCATACGAAGTTACCTAATTAGATATGCACCGCCTCCACGGGTTGGAAAATCTGCTTATTTGGAGACGAAATCGTAGAGAGTTATATCGGGTATTTTTTCCGGCTATATTCTTTCTGGGGCTTTTTTCCCGGGGCTTTTTTTTCCAGGGATCTTTATTCCAGGGACCATTTTACCGGGGATTTTTTTCCTGGGATTTTTTCCTGGGCCATAAAAGCGAAACTGACAAGCTAAGTTGCCCTGCTAAAACATAACATTCCCAGTTGTGCTGTAAATCTTTCAAGGCAACGGTATAATTTTTTCGGTAGGTACTGTAAGCTTGCACATTTCTGGGGGCGGTTGTAGTGACGCCATTATAGGTGACTTTTTATGGGCAAGTTTTATTATAATTTTTTATGGAAGTTTCAAACCCACTTTGGATTACAATATTGCATATTATCACCTAATGTTATAATGTTGTCCAACGTGTCTGTAAAGTGAGCCCATGTACATCATGTCCACCATGTCCGAATCAGTAATGTCGAACCAGTTAACATCTGCCACTAGAGATCTTAAATTTACAAAATTAATCGTCATCAGTACTCTGGGTTGATGGGCCAAACCTTTGAACTTGGACGTGGACCATGCTGTAGGCCATGTTTGACCTAGATAAATGCCAGCTTCCACGTTGGATACTGCCCGGTCCAGTGGCGTGCACAGGTGGGGAGCAGGGGGGGGGGGGGGGGTCAGTGCTTTTTGCACTGAAAACTGTTGGTCGCAACGAGGAGACGAGCCTCTAGAGCCCTAAAAGGGCAAAAAGAAAGCTAGGAAGCCCCCAAAAAGCGTCAAAAAAGGTGAAAAAAAAAATGAGTGACAAGCAAGCAAAAAAAGCAAAACAAAAAAATCCGAAAAAAATAAAGCCTCTGCGTGCCCTTTCACTGAAAGTTGCCCCTGCCTTCTCGGATGTCTGTACAGCTACTGGCCCGGTCATCCTCAGTCAAGAGTAAAGTCAATTACAGAACTGATGGTAGAATTAATGAAATTGCTTATTTTCTGAATTTGCTGTCTGTTAAAGCCGTCAGGGATGTATCCAAGAATAAAATTTAATTTAGAAGAAATCAGTGTAGCACATCTTGCCTCTGCTTCTGAAAATGTTCCCTGCAACACAATGCCCCTGCGACAGACATCAAGATCTCACCAGCTCTGGAGCCACGATCCCTACTTGTAACCATAATGTCACCGTGTTACATTTGCTTTTTGTTGTAGAATGTTGTTTGAATTCCAGTTCTAAGAACCGAAGCAAAAAGCATATGAAATTCACACATATTACCAACTATACTTGACGCATTAAGAAAATACAGTTCTGACCAAGAATATTATCATTACAAGAAATGTGTGCTAAGGACCCTTGGATTGATTTCAGTCTCTCTTCTTATGCATCATTTACGTGGTTGAGTTTTCCTGAGTAACCTAATGACCTTTTCAACTCATCTTGGAATACAAGTTTTCCTTTACCAGTTAGATGGAGCCCATTACGTGCAAACCTTGATAGTTGGTTTATCAATGGAGAAAAAATTACATCTTGTGTTGACACAGTTATGTTATTAGTGTACTCATGAAGACGACATCAAGTTCTGCACAAGATCTGTCACAAACGCGGAAACAAACAAACTAGGGAAGTTTTGACCATGGGTTTCAGAGCTCTTACATATACGGACAGTCGAAAACAAATGGGTCATAATCACCTTAGGGAAATCGATCAGAATGTTATATGACCATTTTATATGACCCGGCAGAAATAATTATTGAATTAGCCAGGTCTTGGAGCCGATGTATGTACCTCCTCGGAGAGCTCTTGCATGAGAATCCCCTGGATAGTCTGTTCCTGCCTTCTGGGTGGAAAGGTCTTTGTTGTGCGTGCTTAAATGAAATTTTATTTTTTTTGCTCTAGATTTGGATTTGTTGTCCATTGCATTCCATTCGTGTAACATTTGAAGTTTATCTTTCAGTAAGCATTTTTAACTTAAGCATTTTGCATATTAAGTATTTCGAGATGCAATCTAGGAATGCTTAGATTGTACCTCGAAATGCTTAACATGCGAAATGCCTCAGAGAAAGCTTGCAGATCATTCTGCGGCTGCAAGTATCTGTGGAGTTATTCCACAGATTGTTTGCGTGATTCTGTTCTTTAAGTCATCGAGAGATGCAGGCTGGGTGGCGAAGACATGTTGTTTCACATAGCCCCACGAAAAAAAATCAAGAGTAGTGAGGAGAGGAGAATGCACTGGCCAGGTCCTCTTCCAATCCATTAGTTCCCGAACAGTTGTTTAGCAAATCGTGGACAGTCAATGCAAAATTTGGTGTGGCACCATCTTGTTGGAACCACACGTGATGCAGGGTGGCTAAAGGTCGTTTTTAGAAATGAGGTGACCGTAGTCGTAAAAACAGTAGCATAGGAGTCCTCATTCACGTTTCTATCAAAGAACTGAGGTCCCACAACTGAATCCCCAAACACACCGCATGACCATGACCTTCTCAGCACCGGGATCATTTGACTACCGCATCCAGTCTAGATTCGAATTCACTCAGTACCAAACATTTGGGTATGTGCATGGCCGTCCATAAAGAAGAGGCATTCGTCGGAGAACATAACATTTTAAACAAAGTTCGGGTCATTCTCCAGACGATGACTAATCCAACTAAAATGTCAGACACTTGGTGTTTGTAGAGGAGGCGTGTCAGTTCCGGCTGATTCGGGCTGCTTTGGGACATAGAGTGCATAATGAGAGTGCATTTGTAGTGGTTAGTCATAGTGTGTAGGAATGTAATGTTGGAAATAGTGCAGTTTCATTGTAATAGAGCATCGACTCAACTGAAATTGAAATTATTTACCACGCAGATTTTCAGAGCGGTGTCTTCACTTATTGACAGTAATGATACAGACGCAATTTGTTCGTTACGAGCAAATAATGTTTTTCAAGAGGCCCTGAAGACTTCAGAAGCTAAGCGAGCATTATTATAGTTGCTAGTTCATCAGAATCAACGGTAAGAAAGATCGTTTTTATGATCTATCAAATTTAAATGTCGGAGTTAACTGAGATTACACCATACACGAGCCGCAGTACTGGGTCACCATACGAGGAGGAGGCAGAGCGTTGGTTCCATTCCCCCGACGGGCCTCATAATACAGATGTTATTTGCGATGCGTAAAACGGCATGCACATACGGGTGACAGCGGAATATTCTGTGGAAAGAGGGTATAGACACGTTATGTCTTTTTTGTTAATAATGGTATCGCCTCACCAGATATGAAATGGGAAAGTACAGTCCACAACGTTTTATTCTAGGAAGAAGGGGGAATAAAACGTCTTCTATCTTTGTACAGTCTTCACCTCGTGTAACCTTCCACTGATTTTAAATGCAAAGTAGATGACGTGGTGGACATGGAAACAAAGCTCTTTGGAGATATTTTCAGGTAAAATAAAAGCAACGTAGTTACTTTACAACAGCATGGGATGAGTGCTAAGACGATCTGGAAGTAGACTACCACTGCAGTCGCAGGTGAAGGGAAATCATCTTTCATTTCTAGTAGGCCTATAAATGGCGGCCGTTTTTCTCAAGCATCATCTGTAACGGTTCTTTAGGCAAGAAGAAAAAAGGGAGTGGAGGGTTACAACGGAAAAAAGACTGTTAGAAGAGTGGATCGGTTATTACAAAAGGGATGACGGTACAGAGAGGTGTGATCAGGTTGTTACATTCAGATATCATGCATAACAAAGAAGTACGGCCAACAGAGAGACACATTGAGTTCTTTTCTTTCTTTATTTTATTAGAGCATACAGACCCGAAGTCATGAGCTCAATGTAAAATTATAACTAAATCAGGTGGTAAACCAACAAAACCATATAACATGAATTAAAACACATTGAGTTTAAAATATAACAACAGTGATGTATGGTTGCTTCGGCCGAAGGCCACATTGTTGGGTTTAACTTGTACTTTTACGAACATTTATTGGGAGCCATGGCCCACAGCCGTATGCCCTATCCCAACCACAATGAGTACATCATGACTCGTACATCTACTTACACATCTACTTACATCACTACTCGCAATCTCGACACTGGCCCTAGACTCTACTCCCACCAAAACTCCTCTGTACCTTCTCGACTACTCAATTACCAATAGCATTGTAGCACTGAAGCCCTGTCGCTCTGCCCTGTCACACTGCCCTGTTCAGTTCCAGTTTGCTTTATTGAGGCCCCAGCCAAATGCCATGCGCCCCAAATCCACTAGGAATACAGCCACACAACAACAACTCCAACAGCAATTACAACAACAACTACAACTATTACTACAACTACTCAGTGCAAAACAACCAACCTCCTCAAGCCTCCAAGACCACACTCAGCAACCTCAAAGCACAGCCACCTTGTAGCCAATACTCTTTACAATTGTTGGCCAGTTGGCGTAATTAAATAGACAAGAGTGGTCAAGCGGTTCATTAAAGCAACTGTGCAAAGGATATTTAAAAGTGGGGAGTAAATGGGAATTTCTCTCCCACAACCCCCCCCCCCCCCCCGTTCCTCGTACAATCATACAAGGTTGGGAATTAATTAGGACCTCCATAACCTAAGCGGAATAATTGGCAGTTTGACATTAAGAAGTTAAAGAAAAGGCTAATTTTCTTAACTCTAGTATCAAGTTTACGTATAATTATAGATTTTAAATGTAGTTAGCCAGGTAAATGTAATTTATGTATACTTAAAGTACTTAATCAACTTAACAAAACACTTCGTCTAAAGTACTACAATTTTTTAGGAGTTACGTTAGGTATTCGTTAAATACATAATACAACATTTTGTGGACTGAATTAAAATAGGGGTTAAAGGGGAGAAAATTCTGGAGAAAGGCCTTGAAGTCTTGCTGAGGACCTGCAAACGGAAGCTGAGGCTGCGGTAAGAGCTGGCCTACGGACCTTCTTAGCCAATTTTGGGCCACGGTCTCTTGTTATAGGTCTATACCTTGAGCGTTTTTAGTTTTGGCCTGACTAAGACGTGGACAGATTCACGGGCGAACAGATAGCAAGGTTGGAGCGTGGAGAGGGACGAGTGGAAGGAAGAGGAGTGGACTGAGCGATAATGCCGACTGTCGGTTGGCTGAGTGAGAAGGAAGTTGGAGGATCTATATTGTGACTCATGGAATCTTCTACTGATTGAGGGTGAGCCAATACTCCACTACGGGAACTGATACTTTCAATGCCCAATAACGTATTTCCTGTAGAAGGAATGGGAGTAGAAGAGGCTTCAGGTAAGTGCTCCGCGACTGCTGGAGGTGTTATATTTAAGGAGAAATCTGAGTCGCCATGATCGGTAGGGGATTTGCTGGCACGCCGGCATGGATGACCGAAAGGGACCTAGAGAGGATACAGCCGACCTCTGAAAATAGGCGTAAGCATTGATGCCTTCAAAAAAAGTGATGTCAGTCATGACAGAAAATGATGCCGTATAAGGGTCGTGAACCTTAAAGGCACGTCGATCCTCATAGTATCCTAGATAGACTCGGGGTGCTCCCATGGGACCAAGCTTGCTCACACGAACGGCCGGGTGCAGAAAACAGAGCATAGGTACCCAAAGCGTTTAAAGGTGATGGCATTCGGAACTTGCCTATTCCAGACTTGGAGTGAGAGTTATAGTTGGGGAGAGCTTTAGTGCAGAGGCGATTACGGATTACTGTTGCTTCTTCATAGGCATTTGCCCAAAGGATCTCGGGTAGGCCCACGTCCAGTAGGAGGGCCCTTGCTACAGTCTTGAGATATAAATTTGCACGTTCGCTGATAGAGTTCTGTTCCGAGGTGCGTGTGACAGTGGTGGTGTGTACAGTACCAGTGGCAGCAAGGAACTGTTGGAGGCGTACGGAGTTGTACATTTATGCTCCATGTGTAACGAGTTTGCCGAGAGGGAGACCAAGGGAGCTAATTACAGGGGGCTAGGGTCTCCACCTGGCAAGCGCATGAATCAATGGGATAGGATCCAGTTGTGATCGAGGATGACCATACAAAACACCGGTCACAACTCTTGCAGATGCAAGGTGGAGTTCCCTAGTAACATTCTCGCCCATAATATCGTACGTCTCATCTATGGTTAAGTTTAACGCAAACAAGTGATCCTTACGCTGACCATACATTACTAAGTGTCCAGGCCTATTAGCTCTATTTACAAATACACCAGTCCTTAGCAAGTAGCACTTTAAGCCTGAGTTTAGCATACCTGAAGCTGATAGCAAATTTTTAGCTGCTGCAAGCATTTCCATCACATATTTAAAAATGACCCAGCGTTTTAATGGCTTTCCGTTTTGGTCATAGCCTCTCACTCTGAGATCGCTAATCAAAACGCCGGTGGCAGTAGCACCGTTCACAGCTAAGGCAGTGCATACTCTAGGACATTTTGTACGATCTATTTTCGTACAGGAAACGTGCTATAATTATACGTGATTCACCACTAACATGTGCAAAGGTTGTATCTACTCTAGAAGATCCCTCGCCACTATCATTATCTTAAAGCTATCATTTCATACATACGAATCATGAATTTCTTGAGTTTGGTTACTATTTGTAGTTTCAAGGGTTAAGCCGTAAGCTTTGTGGCCTTGACACATGAATGGGATGTCATCTGGGTTGGTCCATTGTTAACATCGTTGCTAATCAACATGGTTTTGATTTAGTAACTTGGCTTCTTGGGGAATCGGTCGTCGTTGTTTGAAGCTTGAGTTTGTATTGGGTTTGGTGAGTTCCTGTTTAGGGTCCTTGAAGCACTGGTCAGTTTAGATGGACACTGTCTACTTAGATGCCCAAATCCGTAACACGAACGACACCTGGGTCCCGGGGGTGGTCAGCAGAGTCAATCTGGTCGTAGTCTCTAAACACACGGGAAGAACTTCGGCAATAAATGCTCGAGCGTCCACGACGGTTATTGCCATTAGTTGATTGTTGTGATTGACGTTGCCTTTAGTGTGGACTTGTCTTTGGTGACCATTGATTATTAGGAGCCTTGAATAGCATAGGTGTGAATTGTTGTACTTGGAATTATAATAAATCCATGAATTCCTTAGGCGAAGGGTCATCAGCTTTTGTTGGGATATATGGCGTCTGATATGGCATTTGTTGTTGCAGGTGTCTACCTGTATGTTGTTCTGGAAACTGTGGGACAGACACTTTGGAAAAGATTCCATATTAGAGGCGGTCAGCCAATTCGGTCTGGATCTGCGTCAAGTCTAATGGACGGCCTGAACGTAGAAGGGTCTCACGTGCGACGGCTAGGCTCGGATGGTTTGCAGCTCTTATAATCTAAATAGTGGCTTGTTGTTCAGTTATGGGATAACCGGTGGCAGTTAGTTCTTCCATGATTGCTCGGATTCTCGGAGGTAGCAGCTACTATCCTCCGATCTTGGAGTTCATCAGATCTTGGAGTTTATACATCTGGTGAAATGGATCGATGCGTTGGAAATCTTCAACAAGTCTTTCCCAAACAATTCTTGCTCGTGGGACGTTATAAAATACTATAGAACGCTGAGGTGACATGGCCCTCATGAGCATAGGTTTGCATTCGGCATTCAGTTGATTCCAGGCTTCAGTATCTTCAGGGGAAGTGACGATAGCGTTGGGACACTCTTGCACCAAAACTCTCGGGACTGTGTAACAGTCATTCAAGTTTTCATTAATTTTAACCTTCGAACTATTAGTCGGTGCTAATAACTTGGCTAATAGGATTGACCTTGGCGGCCTTTCCCTGATTGAATGATATCACTACCTTCAACGGCCGATCATTTTTTGAAAGTTGGCAGGTTTTTCTACCAGTTTTGGTTTTGGGTGTTAAATAGATGAGAGTGGTCAAGCGGTTCATTAAAGAAACTGCCGAGGTAACTAAATAATGGAAGAGTAAATGGGAATTTCTCTCCCACACAAGATGCAAAAATGCGAGTGCACTAGCTTTCGCATGAGGTGACCCCCACACGACACTGGTTATGTTCTTTGTTCTTTTGGGACGTTGATAAGCCATGAGCGTAAAACGCTAACAGTGGATGGGAAAGAACAATGTGCTACAGGAATCCTGTGTATCATCTTCAAAATGTAAGAGATAGTGTTGCTTGAGTTTTTTCCTAATATAATTGGGATTCTAGGAATCACTGCGTTGTTGACCATTCAGGATAGGCAACCAAGATGCCGGAGATGAACTTTGCGTGGACATGTAAGGAGGCTGTGCATGAGCTTGCGGAGTGATTTGTGCAATCGTTTTTACTACCCTTAAGCTGTGTGTCAACATTTGATTGAAAGTGCTGCGTGACAGAGAGAGAGGTCCAGCGGAAGGCCAGGGGAAAACTTCTGCAGGGCCAAAACACAGAGATGCTACTGATGAGCTGGATGAGTCTCTAAAGGAGGCAGTCTCTGGCCGCCTCCCCCCAGTGGGGAAAAAAGCGAGGCGAAGGCACCTACAACCCCCGCCAGTTGATGCAGACAGCAAAGTGGAGCGGCAAGTGAGTCGTCAGGCTGTCAAGTGATAATGTTGTGCAGTCAAGAGAAAGTGTTGTGTGTAGTGTGGTGCAGGAAGAAGCAGAGCTAGGTGGATCTGCAGAAAGTTTCCTAAATGAAGTAGAAAGTTGAACAAGTTTAGTTGTTACGCCTCTGAAGACTTGAGAGAAGTGATCACTTCCTTGTTATACTCCATCCATTGGGCTCTTCACCTGTAAGAGGTCCTAGAGGTGTGAGTGTGGCTTCCCGACCAAGTGTTGAACATGTTGAGTTTGGAGCATGGCGTGCAAGTGGGCTCCATGCCTGCGAGCGAGAAGAATGTGTGTCTAGGAGAAGGGCGTGGTGAACCCACAAGTGTACTACTGCCATCAGAGATGATGGGCCTACCGTCTTTAGAAACATTCACCGTCTGATCTGAAGTGGTTCTCTTACAAGGCGATATCCTATGCGATAGCTTGCATTCTGCATTGTTTTGAACAGTAGGCTCTCCTGGACTGCTGACGTACATCCTGTTAAACAGAAGTTAGCAAGTCATCTGAGGATCTTGCGTACCCTCGCGTATGAGGGGACAATTTCATGTGGTGCACTTCCGGCCATTTACCGGTCTTTTGTTCGGTTGGTGACTGATTATCATTTGATGTTCCTCGCAATGTCGAGGCAGTGCATTGCCATTCTACAGGTGAGTAATAATGATTGCCTACGTGTGGTGACAGGATGCCTTCTCTTCACCCCAGGTCAAGCACTGTGGGTCGCAGCTTGCAAGCCACCACTGCATTGGAGAGCGAATGAGCAGCTTGTTTTGTTGTGCCTGTGGAACCTGAGCCGTGGCCACACTGACCCTGTTGGCTGCAATTTGAGCGACTACAAACTTCTCACTGTGGGTGCAAGTACCTTGAAGCTGCGGGAAAGGGGATATCTTTTCAACTAAGTGTGAACTCTCTTTCGAGTGCCACTGCTGCATTAACTGTTCATCCATGTCCTTGAGAGTGGTGTGAGCAAATAATCCAGGTCATTGCTGGCGGTCGTGTTATTAGTGTGAAGTTTTTTGTGATGTAGCCTTTTAGTGCAATGTTTGTACTGGAGGTGGCGGCGTTTATGTCCCGACCCTAAAGCCACGGTAGGTCACACATTGACGTGTTTCTCGTACGAACTTCTTGCTGTCTCTGTTGCCTAAGATGTTGCTTTATACTTGAGGTTGCTTTCTTTTACTGTTCTGACTGACTCCCGAACGTGCATTGCTGTTTTGCGGTGCTCTTTGTGAGCCTTTGACATGCGCAACCCCTTCGTTTTCGAAGTGTGCTGGAAGCTTTGGCTTGCTGTACAGTCCTTGCAGGCTTCTGTTGTTTGGGTTCAAGGTCCAAGCGGGACGGTGGGCAATGAGTTTGCGGATGGTTTGGGAAGAAACGCCATCAAGAGTGTTAGCAGTAGTCTCTTTTGTGCGTTCTGTCCAGTCTCTGCAGCGAATCCGCCGGGCGTGGAATCAGAGTGTTGTGAGGCTAAATGGGTTGGTGCGGAAAAAGGACGAATTCTATTTGGTTTGCAACAAGCTGTCGTATAGCACTCATCTTTAGAACGTCTGTCAGCGTCTGGAGCCAGAGCAGTTTCCAGACTACAGAGTGAGCATGGCATGTTCTTCTTATACCAAGTATAAGCATAGGTTGGATTGAGTGTTGTCTCCAATTTGCGTGTGTGGAGAGGAAGAATCTGTGGAGCACTTCCTTTTGTCGACTCACACTTATGTTGCCTTGCGTTCTGAAGAGTTCACGAGGTGGAGCGATGCCAGCACTCTCTCGCAGCTGTTGGGAACTCTCTCGCATCAACGTGATGCATTTCAGCGATTGTGCACAGTTGTCAGGTATAGCAGAGGTGCGCAGGTCACACTCTGAGAGAGGAGGTCTTTCAGGAGGTCTTTGAAAAGGTGTTTGAAGAGGTCGTTGATGAACTGTTCCGTAGCAATTAGTAGCAAACGTGGTAGTGGTAGTATTAGTATAGTAGGTCATTAGTGTGTTGTATGACTTAGCTGTATTGGAGCGTGCGGTTTAGGGCCACGGTTTCAAATAAAAAAACGTTAAACCGTTGTGGAGAACCAAACTAAAATGGTCTGGATTTTTGCTTAAATCTTCAAGTTTTAAACCAATAGAGTGCGAAGTCTTTAATGTTGAGGCCTTACGACCTCAAAATTGGGCGGCCAAAGTGACTGAGCGACTTATTTACTTCTTTAATGCGGGTTTCGGGAAGCCAGTTGAATTGTTTTCGCGATTGTTTACCGGAGTTAACTACCCATCGACATAACATATGCTAAATTTAGAAACACGCTAGTGTGTTGCCAACAAATAATAAACAGGGGACAAAACTTGGTGGAACCTGAACATAAATACGCATTTCTAATGTTCCGTTTTTTTCGCAAACAAAATTGGATGGACAGCGAACAAACCCCACACATGATAGACCAGACCATACCAATTACAAAAAAAAGAAAGCGAAAAAAGCCAACAAGTTAACTGAACATAGAAAAAGCATTAAAGTTCGCATTCACGTACTCTCAGATGTGAAGGTACACGAATAAAAAGGGATTAGAGTTCACTCAAACGCAACGAACTACAATTTCAACTCCAATTCCAGGGAACAAAGATTGTGAGATGCCAACCTTTATGCACACGTATATGTACATCGCTAATCAAACAAACAAAACGGTTGGATATTTTTTTTTAAATACACACACAAAATACAACATATCACACACATGAAACAGAACGAAAACGTACACCCACAAACACACACAAAACAGACGCCATAAACAGCAAAACGCCGACAAAATTGAAAGATAAAAAATACATACACAAAATGAACACGTAATTACTCAAACGAACTAGAACTAAAACAGAAACCATCAAATACAGGCAAAAAAATAACTGCCTTAACTAGGAGTCAGCTTGTTTCACAAATTATAAGTGCACACAAAATACACATAGGCAGTCACATGAAACACACTTAAAATATAAAACAACAAACACATACAAATATTTAAAAAAAACCTGTATAATACACAAATTAAGCGCACACAAACATACACATAAACATTAAACATTTCAAACACTAACTGCGTTCACTTTCTGATATAACCACTGAGTAAAAACAGTTCTTGTTCCCTGGAACTGGAGTTCAAATTATATCTCGTTGCGTTCGAATGAACTTTAATCTATTTTTATTCGTGTATCTTCGCAGCTGTGAGTATGGTGATACGAGCCCCAATGCTTTTTTTTTTCTAAACGGCGAAGCCGTTTCTTGTTCAGTTAATTAAAGAGAAAGTTAGTTCTGCAATGAAAGGCAATACGATCAATTAAATAAACATTTCTTTCAACCTAAATGCAGCTGACATTTTGCACCCCTTAAATGTTAACGCAAATTTATTGATATTACAATAAAAGATTTCTTTAGTTTAGTAGCTAGTAGGCTATGTAGCTTTACTAGACTGGAAGTCCCTTAGAATCTTGCTATGGCCAACATATCCAGAGGACACCGCTTAATGTTGCAGACAACATTTTACACAATTTTAAACAGAATTTGAAACATGTAACTTGTAGTATTATTTCTTGTCCTTTCATGGTGCTGTTGACTTTCAATACTTCCTCAAAAGGATAAACATTTTACCACAAATTGCACTAACTTCAGCATAATATTTATTTTTAAATTACCGTTGGGGTAAAACAGTTTCATTACAATACAAGCTAACAGTTAAGATACAGTATCAAAAGTTAGCAATTTCTATGTCTTTCAAATGCTGAAAATGACGGTTTTTAGTTGTTGTTTTCGTATTGTGAGGTTTAAAATGGAAACAAGTAAAAAAATCGCCATACCTACGCTTCAAAAATCTGAAGCTTAACTGAAAACTAGCGGAGTCGCTCGCTTCGCTCGCTCATTCCGCGTCGTCTCGCTGCGCTCTAGGAGATTTTTTGCTGCAACACTTATGATACAGACAGACCTTCCTCTAAAAAACGATCAAGCAAATTATAAGAGTGTAGTATGCGATATCGGTTATCTCGAGAGAAGGTCAATATTATTTTTTTACGTCCAAGAAGTCAAGCAAAAAGATCAATCAATTTATCAGGAAACCGCTGTTTCTGAGACAAACGCTGATTTTCGTTCGCTTCGCTCATTCAATTAGCGCAAACATTTCCTCAGAAACGTGACTGAATCAATGTAACCACCAAGAACCACACATCACTTGTAAATTGTGCTAGTATACACTTTATATGGATTTCAGAGCTTCAGAAACACGAATGTTTCCGTGCTTCAGAATCCAAGAAAATGACGGCCTCTTAAAACCAGATCTATGGGTTTGTTTTTTCCGTGCATGAAGTCAGTTGATACACATTCATGTCCACCCATCCTTCCATCCAGCCTTCCTTCCTTTCACCATCCATCCTTTTTTCCATCGTTTCATCCTTCCTTCCTACCTTCCACCCATCCCTCTTCCATCCACCCATCTTCCTTCTATCCTTCCATCCATCCATCCTTCATTCCTTATTTCCTTCCTTCCATCCTTCCATCCATCAATCCATCCTTCCTTGTCCCCTTCCATCCATCCATCCATCCTTCCTTCCTTCCATCCTTCCATTCATCATTTTTCCTTCCTTCCTTCCTTTCTTCCTTCCTTCCTTTCTTCCCGTCCTTCCATCCATCCATTCATCCTTCCATTCTCACATTCTTTCTTCCTCTTTTCCATCCTTCCATCCATTCTTAATTCGTTCCTTCCTTTCATACATCCTTAATTCCTTTTTTTATCCTTCCTTCCATCTTTCCATTCAATATTTCTTCCTTCCTTCCTTCAGAAACACGAATGTTTGACACCGTTTTAAAACCGAATCTATTGTTTTGATTTTTCCATGCATCAATTCATTGGTTAATACAAAACCAATTTTAAGATGTATATGTGGTGTGTTGCAAAATACGTCGTCCGTGCATCCTTTTCCAGATTATCTCTCTTTGCTCGAGTAGGTTTTCATGAACAAACTATGACGTCATAAACAAACATGAAGAAGGTTTAAAAAAACGAACTTTGACGTTAGGTTTTAGGTTCTTTCGCTTATTGGAGGATGATAATATCAACTTACAGCGATGAAAATAGGCCTATTAAAAGCGAAATTTAATTATCTTTCGTTTGGTCCTACTCCCATCTTTGTATGTGCTTTGGTTCCGGGGGAGTAGAGGTACAAACAAGCACTCACACACGCACGCACGCACGCACATCATACGTCCTTGATGATGTAGACTAGCGGAGTCGCTCGCTCATTCCACGTCGTCTCGCTACGCTCGAGGAGATTTCTTGATGCAACACTTATGATACAGACAGACCTTCCACATAAAAAACGATCAAGCAAATTATAAGAGTGTAGTATGCGATATCGGTTATCTCGAGAGAAGATCAATATTATTTTTTTACATCCAAGAAGTAAAGCAAAAAGATCAAGCAATTTATCAGGAAAGCGCTGTTTCTGAGACAAACGCTGATTTTCGTTAGCTTCGCTCACTCAATCAGCGCAAACATTTCCTCAGAAACGTGACTGAATCAATGTAACCGCCAAGAACCACACATCACTTGCGTGCTTCAGAATCCAAGAAAATGACGCCCTCTTAAAACCAGGTCTATGGGTTTGTTATTTCCATGCATCAAGTCAGTTGATACACATTCAGGTCCACCCATCCTTCCATCCAGCCTTCCTTCCTTCCACCATCCATCATCCACCATCCATCCTTTTTTCCATCGTTTCATCCTTCCTTCCTACCTTCCACCCATCCCTCCTTCCATCCATCCATCTTCCTTCTATCCTTCCATCCATCCATCCTTCCTTCCTTATTTCCTTCCTTCCATCCTTCCATCCATCAATCCATCCTTC
>JAHWFP010129740.1:0-27376 GCA_023313725.1 Lithobius niger
TTTTTTTTTCACGTATTTATACTTTATAACGAAAATTTGATTTTTTAAAAATATTTTTCGTTGTAGTGTTATAGCAAAATTACTTTATAAAGAAATAACAAAGGCCCCTTGAATTTCATTATAACGCTTTGACTCGTAACACATTTGCAAATAACTTTTTCTCTTGCTTTGCTCAACCAAATAAGTGTTTTGCGAATGCCGAGATCCCAGTTAGAGTCTACTTAAAAAAGGCGATTCCTCCTCATCTCACACCCCTCCCCTCCCCCATACCCATAACCACCGTACTTAAACAGATTTAAAATTACTTTGTGAAAACCTTCTCTTGAGCGTATTTTAAAATTCATTTTAAAGCTAAATTGTAACTGTCGACAACATCTACATTCAAGTTGGTACTTGTTACTGAATTATAGCTTTGCTTTGTATTTCAGCTTTGGCCTTAGCTTCATTCGAATGCGAAACTCCAGAAAATAACTTTGAAAAGGAACGGTATAAGACACTTAAGTGAGTATTATTATTACACTAATCAAAAAGGAGTTACAGTTTCAGCTGTTTTTTGGCACAATCTATGTGGTGGTGAATTCATATCGTACTATGTGGAAATAGCCCCTGACAAGCTGGCTCCTGCAGTGAACATAAATCAACAGCCTTTAAGGCGTGATTTTTTTTTTTTTTTTTATCAACAGCAACAACACACTGCATTTTTCATTTGGGCCTTGGTCCCAACAAATATGATAAAAAAAAATGTGAGGATTAAGGCACTCCCCGTCAACACTGCTCCATATTGGAAATGACCCAACAGACGTTCAGTTACTCCCTGCGTTTTATCGTATTTGTTGTGAACAAGATCCAAATGTCAGAGTGTAGTCCATGAAAAATAAATTGAGCTACTAATGCTGGCTTGTAACGGGGCTATTACGACATATTAAAAATAATGAAGATAAATCTCACCCAACTAGTATAGGAACATATCAAGCTTGCGCTTCTTCAGAAGAAGACGAGTTTCAAACATGATAATGGTTTGGTGAAGGATTAGGATGAAGTGGGTGAAGTGGGAAAGTGGTTAAGTAGGCCCTGGTGCAGATCCAGAGAGGGACCGTGGGAGCGATTTCCCCCACTAAAACAAAAAGTGATGTACGTACCGAATCGGTCGCTATAAGATGGCGTTCCTATTTTTAATAGCGTAGCTTTTTGACTTGCTTAAGTCTTAATAATTCAATAATTCCATTCAGTAGCACAATTAAATAATGATTGCATGAGCAGTTTTGCTAGACTCACGGTTAAAAAAAAAAGAAAGCGATTTTTTTGCAGAAGCTAGGAAATGCCCTACAGTCTACATTGAAAATGCCAGCAGGCAACTTGTAGCTTTTGATGCTGGGTAGAAGTGGGAAGAACTCTCCAGTTTTTATACATAAACTGAGGGGTGATTGTCGGCAAGAAGGTATTGGTGTTTGGTGCGGCGACACTGTCCCTTGGATAACGGTTCCTGGTTGCTGTATATCGGGAAAGGAAGGGAGAGCTCACGGTTTTTGGAGATGCAGCTTCATTAGAAAATCTTGAGCCCGTTGTTGTTGTGTGGCTAATATTTTAGACAAACAGTAAGATGGTGAAATATGTGTCCAACACCGTCTGTCTTCGTCAGCTTTACAAGTATTTTCGGTATTTACATGAGAATGCTGTTGTGCATTTTTTTTTTTAATCTTGCTTCATGCGCTACTGATTTCTGCGTGAAAGTGGGCAGGGGAGTTCGCGACTTTGTGCTCAGTTGATGCTGCAAGGTTGGGTGGAGAATATGATAGATGCGTAGTACGATGGTACTTGAAAGTGCATGGATATGGATTCAAGCACCCTAAGATGGCATTCTCTGTGTTCTTGAAATTGCCTATTTTTGTGAATCAAGATGAATTACGACTTTCAAAGTCATAGACCATTTCATATTTTTTACCCAAACTATTATCATGTTTTCAACTGGTCTTCCTGTAAAGAAACTGCACAGCAAGTGTAGTAACATATTAAGAGTCTGAATATGTTCCTACACTAATGTCAATAATATGGCTTTTTCCCCCAACGAGATGCAGGTGTTTACTATTTCAACATATTACACCCCCATCCTCCCAACAAATTTACCGAATCCTATCATTTCCTTCATCAATAACAATGTGTACACCGTTTCAGTGTAATGAAAAGTAAGCCTTAACATTGTAATCAAATGGTAGCCACATTCATTAAACTGTGGTAAATTGTAAATTCACGTTTAACAATACTGAAAATTGGCATGTTCTAGGCGCTAGACGACCACCAATGGTGGGAATATATAACGGTGTGGCAAGAATCTGGACCTGGCAAAATGTAAGGTCTATCTTTTTAAGAACTCTGTTCTCCGATGAAGGCATCAATCATGTACGGTAGTCTGACTAAAATTTTGTTGATGTCACAATACATGATCGTCCATAAAAAAACACAACCTGACATTTTTTCTAAGTCCAAAATTTGTTCTACAAGTTTTTGAAAAAAAAAACCTGCAAATAGGGACCACTTTTCTGGATCCAAAATCAAATTCACATTCTGAAAAAGTGACTTGTACTTCTCGAAATTAAAAAAGAGCACAATTTCAACTTTCATTCAGTGCAAACGCTATAGTAAACAGCCTAGTGCATCACGGCTACACCGAACAACGGTTGAAGTCAAGTTTTGAATTGGGTTTGAGGTTCAGAATAGTGGTCCCTACTTGCATATTTTTTCAAAAACTTAATAAGAGTTTGGACTGAGCAAAATTACAGCTTGTACGTTGTTTGTGGACCAGCCTGCTTTTAATTGAAAGTGCATGTGGCTACCAGAATATATGACATCCAAGTCAAATGTGCATGCTATGTCAATGTACATGGATTCAAATACAACTAAAAAACGGATGCTCAATTTCACAACACCTCATAACAGTGTCTTACGAATTTTCAACAGACTTACATACTGTCATCTGTCTTCAACAGGATTGCGGGAAATGCCAGTTTTGCTTCTTCCTTAAGTAGCTGTTGTCGGCTTCGAGTACTTGTCGTGCCATTCATTTCCTTCACTCCGCATAGCATAAAAGTTGTTCAATGAAATCTTTCCGTACAAGATGCTGAGTATTCTGGTTTGTGGATTCTTAAGAACTGCTCCACACTTGCCGTGATGCTGTATTGCTAGTGAGTTGAGGCTTCTTAGATGTCGATCAAAGTTAGGTGTTTGACTTTAACAAAGCATCTGTGCGCTCCTATCCAATAATATGATTGGTCGCCATGCAATGAGCTGCGATGCTGTTCTCATCAGCGATTTTCTTTACAGTCACCAAATGTTGACCGATGCGGGTCACAATTCCTTTTCCTGTTTCACCAATATACCGTAAATCGTGTATTAAAAGCCCAGTTGAAGCTAAAGCCCACCCCCTAAAATGCTGTAAAGTCAAAATCATGAAATATTGGAGTTAAAGCCCACCCCCAAACTCTCGTTTTGCTACGAAAAATTACGTAAAAGTTACATGATGTGCATAGAGATAGTACTGCTTGCTATGTTTACTGGCCCCTTCGCCCTCCCTGTAGTAATAGTGGACTCTTCCTTTAGCTCCTAGCACCTACACAAAGCTTGGGCATCTCTCACCTAAGCCTCCTCACTTCTTCACAGCAGTTAAAAGGATGTAAAAATTGGTCTTTCAGAGATGGTTCAAAAGCTTAGAAAATTGATAATGCTTGATTTAAAGCCCATCCCCCCTATTTTTGCCAAATTAACTGCATAAGCCCATGGGCGTTTAATCCACGATTTACGGTAAACAGCAGCACATTGATTGATTGCATGGCAGACGATGCACTCCCTCTCTTGTTCTTGGCATCTTTAGAAGGAGGAAATGTATCTCCGCCTTGTTTTGTGAAGGATCTACTACACCTCTTGCCAATAGCTCTGGTGGTGCGTTGACCAACAGCAACTTCAGTTCCTTTTCATTGCGTCAGGCTCCACTCACCGATCCCTTCCTTCTGGGCCATGCATCCAACTCGCCTGTCTTCACCGAAGCTGTGGAGGTTGGCGAGCACGGAGACTAAATACTGTTGGCTGTAAAGAAAATCACTGATGAGAACAGCATCACAGCTCACTGCAAGGCGGCCAATCATACTATTGGATGGGAGCGCACAGATGCATTGTTAAAGTCGAATACCCACTTTGCTTTACATTTAAGAAGCCTCGAGTCACTAGCGATACAGCATAATGCTGTGTGTGGAACAGTTCTTATGAATACACAAGGGCCACGACCCGAATGTCCAGTATCTTGTATGGAAATATTTCAATGAACAACTTTCTGCGATGTGGAGTGAAGGGAATGAACGGCACAACTAGTACCAGAGTCTAAGCACATCACAAACTTCGAATTTGAGAGACAACAGCTATGTACGAAGAAGCAAAGCCGGCGTTTCCCACAAGCTTGCCAAAGACACGAAGTCTGTCGAACATTCGCAAGAAATTGTAGCGAGTCGAGTTGAGTGACTGGTGTTGTGAAATTGAGCCCTGTCTTGTTTTTTTCTAAATTGAATTTGAATCCATGAACATTAACTTTCACAGAAACCATTATGGTGTGTTTCATGTGCCAATGCACGTACTTTAAAAGGAATTCAGCACGTACACATTTTCTTCAATTGCGGAATACGAACACAGTGCAGTACTGGGGTAAAGGGAAGTGCGTACCCTACCCAAACATATTCCAGGGAAGCCCCCCCCCCCCCTTCAATTCCTGTAATGTATTTATGTCACTGAACGGGGAAACGTGTAGGAGAATTTCTCACCAAAAGCAATTCAAGCACAAGAGTTAAGTTCAGATAACTAGTACTACTGTATTGCAAATTTTGGACAAAACCATACAAAAAGATGTTATGATCGCGGCTTGTTTGTCTTCATTAGGTTCTTAATTCTTGGTTGGGGTTCAAATTTGCTACTTTATATTGCTGGGGTTTTGAAATTGGCAGATGTTGATGTTACCTCTTGTATTAAACTGTCAGGCACGGATTTTGTATTCCACTTGCGTGCTAGATTGTTCGTGAACTCTTGATGTACAATATATTGAATTGTGGGATTAGAAAGTGGCTGAAGGTTCTTCAGGGGTGTGTTCGTTCGCTTAATTGGACGTGATTCCAGCACACTCAGGTGCCTCGCAAAATTTAATAAAAGTAACGTGGTAGTGTCCTTCCAATAAATAGAGCACTGCGTCTCCATGAGGAGAAGACTACATCAACAGCCGCTGAACAAACTCCAGCAATATGAAGTAGCAAACTTGAACCCCAACCAAAGAACTAAGAGCCTGATCAAGACAAATTGTATAGTCGTAACTTTTTTTTGTATGGTTTGTCAAAAATTTGCAGATTCTGTTTGTTATTGGAACTTTGGATCCTGTGCGTGAATTGGTTTGGGTGAGAAGATGTGTTGAACATTCAAAGTAAAGCTCCACACGGATTTTTACAGGGAGATTTGGGACTAAACATGTCAACACGCTTGCTTTGAAAATGGAAGCCATTCTAAACGAAGCACTACATGCACAATTTCAAAAGTTTCCAAGATTAAAAAAAAAAACAATCTTGGAGAATTTTCAATAGTCTTTGATGCTGGAGATCAGGCCCTTTTTACTACTTTACGCAACCTCACCTAGTAATGTTCACGCATCATTCGAATGTAGGCAGCACGGATGTAGTCAGTAGAGTAAAACACGTTTTCAAAATGATTCAGCGCAATCGAAAATTTGCACATACCAGACAGTATTTTGTATTTTGTATTTCTATTTTGAGATTGGGCGTTTGTTGTAGATCATTTTTGTAAAAGTGATAAACTCATCAAAATCGACGATTTGACGTCTTTATAAATATTCGCTCCTCCAAAATCCAACAAAATTCACATTTAAAATTAGTTTCTAACCACGTATACCTATCTACAGGTTTGGATGGACTTCAGTTGCCTTAGGCTAACCAGGAGAGAGTAATCACTAGTCTGCCTTCCTGGAATGAGCGATACCCCTATAAATTCTTGATGATACACATGCCTGATGTAAGCTGCTGGAAAAACGATCCCTTTGTGAATCGTGTTGGCTAATACGTTAATTTTGTTAAATTATGAAGCTTTTAGTGACATTTGCAGCAGAAAACTACGATTTAAGGGTGGGCGTTTTAAGTCCATTATATCACAATTTTTACCTTAAAGGATTAGGGAGCCGGGCTCTAGTCCTTTAATTTTACTAAATACGGTATTTAGTAGTATTTAGTAAAATTAAAGTGTAGGAATGGATGATTTAGGATTAAAGACTAGGTAGTTTTTATTTCAAAGTGAAATTTATTGTACTACATTTTCAAAGTTTAACAAGGGAACTGTCATTTTGTACACTCCTGCAGTGTTCATGTTTTTTATACTTTTCAATCTTCGCAAATGAAGCCAAACAATTATGGCATCCATGAATGAGTAGTGCTTTTTTTTTTCACTCAAAACCCTACATTTTTTCACCTATCGATGTATTAAGGCATCCAAAATCGAAAGAGATGTGGTGATGGCCAACCATGCTAGCATGCCAGCTGGTGTTGATAATAGATACCGTACCACAGCCTTAAGCGAAAGTCGTTTGTGTTACAAGTTACAACCATAGCAATTATTTTTTATTGTCTTTTGTGTTTTGGTAGAATTTGTCGATTTGAAATTCGTGTTGTGTAGTGTTGCATACAACAATGCAGCGGCAAGTTGGATGGGGTTAAGTTGGTGTCCATGCTACAATGATGGAAAGACATTGTTAAAGCAATGTTTGACCTTGTATCAAACTCTGTACCGACCACCAGACACGGCCAATCGCAATAGCTCTCTTTCGTCGAGACCGTGCGGAAACGTATCTGAACAAAATTTGAACTCAAATTCCAGGGAACAAGGACTGTTTTTTCTTGTTGGTACAGTAATGTCAGAAAGTGAATGCAATTTATTTGCACTCGTAGCTCGAAATTGCAATTCATTCAGGGTTCGAGCTGCCTTACATTGTAATTGTCCATCATGGTAGTAACATGTTGAACTGTTGATTTACGATTGTTTTACAGTTGACTTTTTTTAATGGGTTCTCTTTCTTTGTTTTTTGCAGAGTGGAATTGATGAAGAGTCCAGATTGACAACATACAATGACATCACTCGTTTTTTGTACATAAATTGTCATATTTTTGCCATTTTCTGCCATAACTGCTAGGCCTACGGATGCTCTTGAGAAGACACCTGCCTGTGCTTCAGTCGGGTCGGGAAGGATTCTAATGATCCAGAAGCAGCTGATGGATTCATTCAAAAACTGAATGCAGAGATTCTTGGCTGCTGATTTGTGTAGCTTCCCGTGTTGGTGACCACTGGATGCACACAATTACAGAAACATTAAATGTGTGGCAGTGGCAACAGCAGCGGCCATTTTGGTTGAGCTATTGACTGTTTAGTGTTGGTTGGCGTTGGTCAATTTGGGAATTGGTTTGAACCAATGAAAATGTTGGCCCTATTCAAGCCGAGTACGGTTGGGTTTCTGGTTTTAGCTGTTAAAGCTGGTTGAAATGATGACAGTATCTTGTCGTGTTGTGTACTGTTAAAACATCATTTGTTAGTCGGCTGATACAGGGTGAATATTGAACTAAAGACTGTTGAATGTTCAGATTCATTTTTTTTCAAAACGAATGTTGAACAAAGGTGTGAATGGGCATGTACAAAAGTCAATGTGTCAATAGAATGTTTATGTTCACAGTTAAAAAAAAAAAACCCGTTGGGTCATGTTTGCAAGTCTAGAAAGCAGCTGAAGCTACTAAATACTTGTAGTCAAGTACCGAATTGTTAAGTTGATTAATGATTAGTCCGTGTTGTTGACTAATAATGTTAACTACCAAAGTTTCGTCATATGCAGCTCTTGCTTGTACAAAGCACCGACCCACTACCAAAGGATTAAAAAACAATTACTGTTGCAGAACTACTAAACTTTGAGTCCAACTTTCAAACAGGTCGTTTTATTAGTCTTAACAATTCACGAAGATAATTCCACGCTCAAATTCAAAAACATCACCTGATTATGCGAACCTGCGAATTTTCGACAGGCTGCTGACTAAGGATGGAAAATTTAGTCCATCTGTCTTTTTCAGGCCACCACAAGTAATTAATTTACAAAATGTACATTATTTACAATGTCCGACGTGCATCTTCTGTTGTGGAAAGCAGACGACGACCGTCTTAACAAGGAAACTTTTTAAGCACTTGCTATGTTAACTCGTACAGCAACGTCTTTGTGTGGTGTACTGAAAGTTTTGTTTTCAAACGAAGAGGTTATAAAATTCTGATATCCACAAGCAAGGACAGAATTTTTTTGCGATACAAAAGATTTAGATATTCCTTTAACAAGATACACAACACAAATTGTTAAGCAAATTCTGGGAAGTACAAGCGGTGAAAACATGTGTTGCCACTAAATTTTCAAACATTCACGCGTTTTTGAAAAAACTGAAACTTTTCAGCAAAACAATCTAAAATGGCTCAAATTCCACATCAAATGTTTTTTTTTTTGGCAGGAAATCTGGAATCCCCATGATGTCATGTGGTTAATAAAAGATAAATCGTACAATGCCGAGGAATGTTAATTTTCAGTGCTCAAGGAATCCTAGAAAAACTACGCCCTTGTTGCAAAATTGTCCAGTTCTGTCACCCTTTTTTTAATGAAGAATGCAAATTGTACATAAATTAAAGGGACGTAATATTTTGGTCGTATCCTTGGTTTATGGATTAGACTAGATGAGCTTTTAAGTGGGAACGTGTGATTAACATAAATTTGGTTTCCATCTCAGTTATTTGGAGAGAAAATCAAAGTTTCGGTCAATTTTCCTAATAAGTTAGTGTTCGTACACGGCCTTGAATTCCTTGAAAAGCCTTAAATTTTGATACCACAAAATCGGCATTTTTCTGTACGAGGCTTGAAATGGCCTTGAATTTTGTTAGCGTACTATGTTTGATGAAATACAGTCAATTTATGCTTAAATTCATAAATAAATAAAAAATAGTTCATCAGCCTAATGGTTATTTGCTGTTAACGATACGACGTGACATCGTTCGTATTCACGTATAAGTGCGGTATTGGAAAGGCAACTTGTCCCGCGATGGGGGCAAATTAAATAACTTTTAAATGGATGTTTATTCGATTATAGAGTACAGGCTAGCAAAAAGATTGAATTTATATTGAGATAATTTGTAACAATTTGGTGTGCAAAACGGGCTTGAAATTGGCTTCGAGTTGACCTTGAAAATGGTTTCATCTCGGGTGTATGAACCCTGATAAGTGCAAAAAAAAAAGCAGTTAACAAAAACAGTTGTTCTTTCCGTTATAGTGCCTAAATGAACGTACCTAAATGAACAATAAAAGCTTGCTTTCTGTGGTGTTTTCTAAAGCGACGAACCTTGTCGCTAGCGTTACCATTTCCAGCAGAAATAGTTACCGATTCTTTCGAAAGATTAACCAAACCGTTAGCAGTTTTTTAGTAGCCGTATCGATGGAATGTGGTTTCAAAGTAATTTGCAGAAGTCATCTCGATAATATTTTGTCATGGCAAGCCTCTTCTTAACTGTGTGAAGTTTTCGTATGTAATTATTATTAGTGACCAGGATTGTGAAGCAAACTGCAAGGTAGTGGTGTCGGTTGAATACCAGATCTTCAGAGGGATTGATTTGGTACAATCAAAGAAGTTTAGTCATATTGCTGCATATAAATGATGTTCGAAGTTAGCCTTAACATTGTGGCTTAGCACAATGGCATGACCAAATGCACACTCAGCCTTGCAAACTGAATGTTTAGGCACCCGCTGATTCCAACGCCACTTCACTCGTCAACACTGAAATACATTCCGTTCCCCACCACCATCCAACCTCTTGTAAAGAAACCAATCATGTAATATTGTTTTTATAATACTTGTCGCCTTTTATTATTGTTTCTGATTAATAATAATGGCAGTGTACATTATTATTGTTATTTTTTAATTTTTTGCCGAACTGTGTTCCGGTGTATTTCCTATGTCTTGGATGCATGCAAGTTTATATGTGCGTTAGTTCTTTTTTTTTTAATATAACTTATACGAAAGGTGTTATTGTATGTATCGTGTTCGTAAAAATGTGTTTAGTACCATTGTATAAAATATGCGTGTGTATGTGGTTTTGAGAGTGAAAAGTGGTGTTTTAAGTGTAACTATAATGTGTTGTGGTACCCATAACTTATGTGTGCTTCATAGATAATGCCGTTGTTCGTTGCTGTATGGGAATTACACACGGCACTTTCAGAAACAGGCGGTGAGGAATGGATTTTGATACTCGTCAAGATCCCCTCACCTGGTAACATGTTGAAATAGTTATTTTAAGACAAATTTAAAACGATACTGTGCGTTTAATACTCCGAGGACAGCTCTTATGATCGTGACGTGCTTGAGTCCCAAATGTTTGAAATGAGGTTAAGCACTCAATTGGTTTTGTAGCATTTGATAGGATTGTTCGTCACTCGCAACCATTTTACAACCGTCACGACTAAACCAGCCACAGCTGTAATTGCTAAGCTTGGTCAGAGTTTCCTTGTACTAAATATGAAAAACTAGGTAGAATTTTTGTGACCCTTGCCTCGTTACGATCAATCCAGCTAACAAAAAAAATTAATTTTACTAAAAAAGAAAAATCAATCGTTTCCTTTCTTTCAGGTTTCATCCATGATGATTGGGTGATTTTGATGCAATGTCACCTTTACAAATAATTGAGACAGTGCTGCCAAAGTAGGAAACAAAATTCATGTCAGCTTTATTCCGAAATTCGTTCACTCATGTTTGGCTTATTTTTCTAACAAGAGTGTTGTAGCCATTACCGGACTCCATTAATGCTTTTGGAGTAAGCCTTATTCTACTCTAAAACAATACTTGTTAAGGATTCCCGCCAAGCTTTTCGGCCGTGTGAAGTCGCGATATCAAACGCCAAGCTAACCCCACCAAGTAATTGTTCGAAGGTTAAATGAAATACATGAAAATTGCTTACTGCACAATTTTAAAATATTTCATTTAACGTTTGAAGTCTTAATCGGTGGGATTAGCTTGGCGAAGGAGCTTGGCGTTTGATATCACGACTTCACACGGCCGAAAAGCTTCGCGGAAATCCTTAACAAGTATTGTTTTGGGGTAGATATCAGATCTTTTTGGACCACGTTGATGAAATCCATTTTTTTTCTTAGTAATTATGAAATGAAAACACCAATCTAGTATTCTGATCCATCTTGTTACTTCATGCCTACATCATTTTGCAAACGTGGAAAGACCTTTGAGAGTAAGGTAATTAACGGTTGCGGCTACACCACTACAAGTGGCTAGTCTACCTGCACAACAAAAATTACACCAGTTTTCCCCAAAAGAAATTTTCCATAAATTCACTGCGAATTGCCACCAGTTTCTGAAAGTGTCGAAATGTTCCTGTTACTCATATTTGTGCCTGAATAATACAAATCGTTTGTGCTTTAAATTAAGATTGGTGATGATGATGACGATGATATAAAAATATCCTTTTTTACACTGTTTTCAACGATAGCCCTGTTCCCAACTGTGCCTATAAATAATACATTTTTCTGGGATAACTATTGAAATCATACGAATGCATTTTTCAGTCAGTGCCTCTTATGACATATGAAAGACCAATTCGTAACCTTTAGATATTTATGTGGTATTTGGTACGTACAGCCATATTTGACGCCAAGTCGACATTCTGTGGTAACATTGGCCTATTAACTATTCTTAGCGTGTTGCTTTATTTTAAGACTGGAAGACCACTCACTTGGCTAATATTTTACAGGCGCTTTTCTGTAGTAAATGATTGTAAAAATAGGGGATAAAAAATGACAGTTTAGGAATTGTAGGCCATTTTCTTTTAAAGTTATGATTTTGCTGCTAGAAAATGTGGACAGTGACATTTCTTAAATTCTTTTCTTACCTTTTTGGTATTTAGCATTCAATTGTAAAGTGCAGCTTTGAATGTATCTCTGCTGTTGTTGAGACCGAATTAATATCCATGTGAAGAGTTACCTGTTGCACTTTTTATTTAAAAAAAATAATGCTGGAAGTATTCGGCAGACAATCTTCCAACAAATTTCTTTTTTAGCTGTGTAAACGTTTGTAATTCCTGTTGCAACCTCAATATGGTTATTTTAATTTCAGGGTGGTTCCTCGCGTAGGCAGCCTACCCAACATGGCTGTCAACAGGAGCTATATAAAACATCCCGTAGGGCTTGATGGAGAGTCCATGATAATATTACCGCATATTCCATCTCCTGTTCTCAGTCGCAACCCCTTACAGTTAAGTGCGGAACGACTGACCGTAACTATTTTCTGGGATTACTCACATTTGAAATACACTGTATAGGTTTTAACCTGAGTGCGAAAAAAGTGAAGCAGATGGCCTCTTGAAATCAAGACCGACTGGGATAGAAATCACGCAGTTCGCCTCCTTCTCAACGCGAGGCAACATGCGTGTCAGAAATTTGATGCCTTTTAAAGTAACAACCTCTAAAAACTCTTAGTGCCTGACGAAGACGGATGAATACTGTCTGTTGAAAATTTGCAAGAATCTGGTGAGATTCCTGCATTCTGAAATTGTGCGTTAAATTTTCTGGACTGACATTTTTATCGATATGAGCTTTCAGAGTAAAAACTGCTACGGTACTTTTAATAAAATAGCATTCTGGCAGTGTTGAATCAATTGGCTTGGTGCCGGGAATGGAAACCCACAGCTTCCGTCCCTGACGACCTTGTGACAAGGGATGGAATACAAAGTAGGTAGTTGCAACATGGACGCTCCCTCGTCCTACAGACATTCATAATTCATTCTAAATTCTTACTTATCTACAGTAACTGTTAAATTAGTGTATTGCTATCAAGGCTTTGACAAAAGTCTGAATGTTTTTAAACTAACAGTGCGTTTTCCTGCCGTACAAGCGAGCGAACATTTACAGTAAAAGAACTAATGAATTGTGTAGCGTAATTCAGTAAACATGTACACTGAGGCTTGGCCGTAACCGATATTGACATTAGTATTGCTATTTGGTCGGTATTGGCTAGCAGTTTTGGTAAAATCGATTTTTACAATAAAATACTTCCACGATGATGCTCAAATCCAAAAATTTACATGGGTGCCAATTACAAACCAATGGCTTTAGTCATTCTGAAATTATTTAGCAAAAGCTAAAAAACGAATTACAAAAAAGAATGGTTAATTGCATGCAGCAAGTTTGGTTTGAAAATTTATAGTTTGTTTTTAAATTTTATTTTCAGTAATAATAACTAATTCTGAATACGGGAAAGAAAAAACAATGTAGATTGGAATTAACTGAAGTGTCGGTATCAGTGGGGGAAAAAAAACCGGGGTCAGTATCAGTTCGCATTGATGAAATTTGGCATCGGCCGAGCCTTACTTAAATCTTTTTTCCTTTAGAAATAATTTATTTTACATCTAGCCTTGTATGTGCAACTCTTTAAACCTGAAGTCTGCAGTTATGTCACTGTCCACATTTGAACAAGAAATTTGTATGATGTGTTAATATTGTAATTTCTGTCAATTTTAAATGGTTTTTTAGAATAAACGAAATATGATCCATATATTTGGTACATCCTTGTTTTATATGTACACAATTGCTACGTTTACATGTTCACAACGTACATTTTGAGATTTGAGACATTTTTCAAAGCACATTGCTAAGGCCGCACAAAGTCAATTGTTTGATCTACATGTGCATTCGGGTCACAATTTTTTATTTCATTCTTGGTCCACCCGCTAAAAATCATATTTTCGCCAAATTTAGACAGTTTTTTGATATTCCAGTACACCATTTTAACCCGCTCAAAACGAGCTTTTCAGTGGTGCGAATTTCGAGCCTCTAGCTCAAACCACTAAGAAATTATCTGGCAAGAACTAAAAATAAATTACAGTAAATAAATAATAATATTTTACTGTTTTAGGCTGAGTGCATACTCTTTCAGCTTTGAGCTAGGTAAATGTCAAACACAGGGACGTCGGGAAGGCTAAAATTTGGAGGGGTGTCAACCAGAAATTTGCCGACTTATTAAAGTGTCAAGAAAATCTATTTTTGCTGTTTGTTACAGTTTTTGTCCTACGGGAAAATGCACATAAAAGAAGTGCGTCTAAACATGAAAATAAATTCGTAATCATATGCAGTCAAAAGCCATTCAGCGACGTAAACAAAAATTTGTTTGATGCCTCCCCGGGGTTAAAATGGTCACAATACTATGCATTGTAAGACTGACTGGTTGGCGTTGATATGTTTGGCAACCGGGAAAAAAGTTGCATTGTTGGAATGTGAATGACAGTCGACATCAAGGACCACGATATGTAAGCTACAGCATGAACTTTCCAAGTTAAACATCAAACTTTGAAAACCTATAGTTCCCCCACAATTGACATAGACAACGAAATTAGGTGTTTGGGGTCGTGTTATAATTATTTCACCCCATTACAATTTCTAATGACAACAATCGAACCCATTTGGCCTTCACGGGCCTCAGGCCTCCAGGCCCTCACCAGGAAATCGAAGCAATGAACCGATTTTCAGCTTAAAATGTGGGTATGAGCAAGGCCTAGGGCCTTATGAACGCTATTTTAATGTTACTACAATGTTCTTATTGGGGAAATTTTACTCTCACTTAGAGATCGAACCATTGAACCGATGTTCAAGTTTTATAGCTTAAAACGTAGGTATGCACAATGCCTGGGGCATTTTGAACGCTATTTTAATGAGACATATTCTGGTTGTTGTTCTTCTTGTTTGGGAAATTATGCTCTCCCTTAGACATTGAACCAGCTAACCGATCTACAAACTTTATACGGCCAAAAGGAACCGTTAAATGCTGCCTATGGACGTTTCCTTTTGGCCGTGTCAGTATGGCTGAGCGGTAGAACTTCGGCCTTTGGTTTCAAATCAAAGGTCGTCGGTTCGATTCCCCACTCACGTAGTCTGTCATATTAAGTTAAAAAGGCAACGTAAATAGGTTAGCATTAGTATTTAATTAAATCAGAGAAGTTGGTTAAGTCTTTTAATAAATTTTAAAGAACCTCCTAAAGTGCAGTTTATAGTCAAATTTCGCTTTTGTAGTATTTTTTTTCATTTTAATACCATAGAGCACGACAGTTCTGTATTACATGGTTTCATTGTTTGCTGGTCTAAAAATGTTTAATCTGATTCAAACCAACTTTTGGTTTCTGTAACGATTCCTGCGGAAGACATATTAGTATTAAAAAAAACCACTTAATCGTATAAAATATGGATGTAAGCCTTAAAAAAACTTAATGCGCTAAACGAACGGATGCAAGTAAATGACATGTAAGCCATCAGTATCGCACTAATACGTGTAAATGAATCCCCAGCATCCCAAAAAACAAGCTGGAGCTTCTTTTAAACGCGTTGGTGCGACTCTGATGGCTTACATGTAGGTTTTTTTCGTATCTGTTTCTTTAGGGCATTAAGTTTTTTTAAGGCTTACATCCATATTTTATACATTTAGGCGTTTTATTTAATGGTAACATCTGCGTTTTTTTTCCCTTGGAGACCTCCATTTCAGGTAAATCAAATAACTTGAATTTTAATGAGATAATTACGCTGAACGTTTTTTGAGAGAAATCAGTCAAAAAAGGCGTTAAAAATGCCCTGGCCCTTGTTAATACCTACATTTTAAACTATAAAATTTGAAGATCGGTTAACTGGTTCGGTATCTAGGTGAGAGCATAGTTTCCCAAACAAGAAGAAGAACAACAGCAACATTGTAGTCCAATAAAATAGCGTTCAAAATGTCCTATGCCTTGTGCATACCTATGTAGGCAGCATTTAGCATTTCCTTTTGGCCGTGTCAGTATGGCTGAGCGGTAGGACCTCGGCCTTTGGTTTCAAAGGTCGTGGGTAGTCTCATTATACTCTCAAAATGACGTAAAAATGCCTTGGCCCTTGTTATACCTACATTTTAAACTACAAGATTTGAAGATTGCTTAACTGGTTCGATATCTAGGTGAGGGCATAATTTCCCAAATAATAAGAACAACAACAACGAGAATATTATACTCTTATTAAAATAGCATTCAAAATTCCCTAGGCTTGTGCATACCTACGTAGGCAGCATTTAACATTTCCTTTTGGCCGTGTCAGTAAGGCTGAGCAGTAGGACCTCGGCCTTTGGTTTCAGAGTTCGTAGGTCCTATTCTCCGCTCAGACAGTCTAAGATATAAGCCCAAGAGGCAACGTAAATAGGTTTGCATCTGATTTTATTTAACTTGTTGAGCCTTTGGCTTTCCGTGTTTAAACCTTTTCCGAATGTGACGTTTGTAGCCGAGTGCTGGTTAGGTCTTTTCTTTTCTCCACTCGCTACAAGTTCGAAAAGGGTTTGTGAGGTAACCTCGATTTCTTTCACAGGCACCTTTTGTCCACCATGACATCTCTGTTTGAGTATGTTTCGATAGTTGTTGCCGATATGTCCCATTTCGCAGAATAATTTTTTTTACAAATCTATGTGCATCGCTCACGCTTGCTGCAGCTAAACATGTAATATAAAAAACCGTAACTAATCACATATTCCTTCCAATTAGAAATGCATCATTAATTTCTCCAATGTTATGTTTTAAAAGAATATTTTACCTTAGCAAAATGGGATTCTGTGAAGTGGGAATTCCCCTTTTCACAGAAAAATCTTAATATGTTTTTTTTTTGCGAAACGGGAAATCACCTTTAAATTTGCATGCAGAAAATTGGGTCATTTATAGAGCCTGTAACCAACATTACCTCAGCAAGTCTTATATCACGTAGTATAGGGTCTGGGGGAGCTGACTGCGGCTAAATTAGCTACCTTCTAGTATAGTACAGGCTTCTAAAAATTATTTATCTCTGTGTATTCTGGAACCTTTTCCACGAGTTTATCGATACTAAAAGTGTTTGCATATTTCGGACCATTCAGAAAACGAAAGTTGCAACAACATAACCACTGTTGTCGTATTTGACAAAGTGCACTTGCATGTTGTCATTTGTAAATTGCACTCAAGTCCTTTTCTCCTCTCTGACACGCATTGCTTTCAACTTAAAATCCAACAAGAATTGCATTTTGTTTCTGCTGTCGAGTTTGGTCATTTCCAACATTACTGCAAGCAGTTGTTTTTCGTAAACGGACAGCTCCAATTGCTCAACACTTAATCCAGCGATTTCGATGAACGGCTCGAAAACCTGTTTTGACCTGGGACCGTAATGCTTCTATATGGAGCCACATCTGTACTTTCCCAACCTTTCCATGCAATCTTCTTCGTCCTTAGGTTGCGATTTTGCCCCCCACTGATTGAGTACCGACCTGTGCGTGAAAAGATAAAGTCCATTCGGATGAATTAAGTCTCAACTCGATAGTAAGCCAGGTCTGTTTGTTAAAAACGAGAGTCGTCCACTTTCAATCGCGACATTGAGCTATTTACTCAGCATGAAATAACCGCTATTGAGGCATACATGATGAGAATGTATTTTAGAGGCTTTTCTTTATTACATTATTGCATCTCAACAACAATAACGACTTTTTTGGCTGCCATTTTTGTACGCCATCTTGAATTCCAGGCTTTCGACTTGGCACTGGGCAAAATTCGGATTCAGCATGATCAAGTTAGGGTACAACCGCCTGATGCCCAAATATCTCAACATTTGCTATTGAAAGTTATTTTTTGGAATTTTTCTTCCAGTCTAATATGACACAGCTGCAATTTTGTGAAAAGCTACTGTCAGAAGCGAGGACGAAATTGAATGAATCGCTTAAAAAGAAACTTAAATTGCAAAGCTGCTTAAATAATGATTAAAGCTGCCACTGAAAAACTGTGTTAAGTTCGTAGCAAAATGTAAAAATAAGAATTACACAGTTTCCATGAAAACAATCTGAGTATTAACCTTCAGCTAAGGAAAAGAACACAACTGCCTAAATAAAAATGGCATTGTAGACTGCTCAAGACTAAAATGAAGTTAAACTTATTTTGTAAATTTTAATAAATGTTCTGAAAGTGTTCTGAAATTTAGTCCAACATGACGTCATAATTTTTTGTTGTACAGTACCAACTTCTTTCACTGTAAGCATGTCCATTTTAGTCTATTAGAGAGCTCGCAAGTGCACTTTGAATTCGAAAATCATCAGGCTTTCGCCGTTACGCCATTACCACTTCACCCTTTAAAAGGCACCTTTCCATCTTTTCAACTCCTAGGTGCAGCACCGTCGAATCTTCGAGCAATATAAAGAAAATAGCGGTAAATTAAAAAAAGGAACACCACTTCGCTGCAGCGTCACAAATTTTCATAACTAAAACGAGATCGCGTGACCCACATCAGCCTATGGCGGAGAATCTGGAACGTGGATGCTGTGTTTAGAATATGGGCAACGCTATTGAAATGGTGAACTGGTGCCTTTAAATGGGCGTAGGACGGTCCCTATCTAAGCTAAACAATTTTGGTTGCGATTGATGGAAAGAGTACGTCCCCCACCTTTTAGAATATCCAAAAACCGTCCACTTTGTGACATCCAAAATATGTCTAAACACAATTTTCATTGGAAAGGTTCCCGAATAGAGAGAGAAATAAACACATCAAAATACCAGGGCCACGTGGTTAATTTTTGTTTCTATTGCCTCTACGAAATATCCATTACCTGCCTTTTATGCATTTCCCTCCTTTGGGATGTTCAAACCCCTAGCGAAACTTGTTGGTTTCTCTACCTAGCTCGTAGCTCTTCTGTGCATGTGCGGGCGCAGGCCTCCTTATAAAAGTGTCAAGAGTCGAACCATGCTTCATCTTTCTTCCTCCAAGTAGAGACCATAGTTACTTAGAGGGGAGGCTGGGCGGGTAAAGGTAATGTTTGTTTTCGTATAGGCAATAGAAACAAAAATCAACCAGGTGGACCTGGTATTTTGACGTTTCTATAGCCGACGAAAACATATACACATTATCTGCCTTTTATAGACAGACCCTGTCAGTCAACCGTAACCCATCCATTAGTCCCATTCTTGACGAGGCGCTCCCGAAATCATCTGGTCCCATGGGTCGGACATGTTGGGAGCATGTGAAAGGGCCTGTCGGCCCACGCTGATAGTAGTTGGGGTGATGCGCTTGGGCCCAGATGGAGCAGTTAGGAATGATCGTGGATGGGCGCCCGTAAGGCTGTAGGTGTGTGGAGTGAGCCCGTCCCGGTGGCGGCCAACACCTGCGCCCGAGACCTGGTGATAGTCGACATCTGCTCAGATATTGTGAGGTAGGTGCTGAATGGTCCTGGGCAGCGAATCGATGATTGGCGTGCGATACTGATCGTCCTGTAGTCATCTTCTATCGTCAGAATATGCAGATACCTAATGGATCCTTTAATTAAGAGTTCTGGGCGAAGGTAAAAATAACTAAGGAATAGGATGGCTAACGTTACCTTGAGTGAAGAAGGAAGAAGAATCTTTGAATTAGTCTTCAAAGATCGTGGAACTGGCGCACATTTGAGAAATGGCCAAAACCAGGAGAACGGTGTCGGTGACTTTGGTTGTCCGTAAGATAGTTGCGAGTGCCTTGGCATCGAGCGTCTCGGTCGCATTGGAGTTGCAGTTGCCGTTGGGACTGTAGTTGAAATGTTATGTGAATGGTTGGTACATACATATGATGCTGGTAATCAGCTAGAGAACAACTGGTTAATTAACAACAAACGAAGTTAACTGGTAGAGAACGAAATAGTAATGACCGAGTATAAAGTGTTGTGGAGACCAGATAAGTCCTGAGAGCCGGGACCGCAGTGTCACTAGTTGGTCTTTAACAGTGAAGCCGTAGAGGGGTGCCAGATGGTTCCAAGGTTGGGCGAAGAAATTTTGAAGGTGGAAATCATTTATGGAATGAAATCGGAGATCGTGGAGAAAACGCAAAATGGCTAATAGCAGTGTGGGACCAGCTCCTCAACCTGAAGGTGTTTACGTGAAATTTGAAGAACCAGAACTGATTAAGGAAGAGCCCGGAATCCTACGGCGACCCCATTGGCCAATTGGCGACACTCAGCGCAGGGCAATTGTCTGGTCGACATGTCGGAACAGGAACGGATTATGTGATCGATGTTTAGATGAACAGGTTGCGTGCCCGAAGTTGTCGGGGCCTGCTGCGTTGATGGCGGGACCGGGCTGTGTAGACTGATGCTCGATGGTACGGGGGATTCTTGAGAACCAGATTCTTGGGACGAAGTGATGGTGACACAGGGCACCTAAGGGTCGATGGGACCGGGAGACAGGACGATGCTACATGCTTCGGCTATATGGGGCATGACACGTTTTCGATTTGGCACAGAGTTGTTCACGCCATGATGCTGTTGGTGGCAACGGCGAAAGCCATCAGAGCTTCTCCTTTACTAATACGGCTTTTGATTGTAAGGAAGTAACTCTCTGACAGAGATGGTCCACTTCTGAAGCTAATGTCATGTTTGAGGCGCAAAGAAAGTCCACCATTGCAGACAACGTTGTATTCGATGCTCGAAGGGAATTATGTTCGTTCGCAAAGGCATGTGCCGTTGCCAACAACGAAGGAACGTTTACATCAAGGTGGGCCAGATCATCGGGGAAAGTTCTAGTCCTCGCAGGATGGAGGCCCGCAGAGCGTCCGAAGAAGGGAACGGAGCACCTGGTCGAAGGGAAGGTCCCTAAGAGACATTCGCGGTAGGAGGAACTGTTGCCGTGGTGTTGCACTGAATCGAAGTCCAGGTGGCGGAGCCACTGTAGATGGTACATCGTGTAGACCGGTTAGAGATACAAGAGTCAGCCTGCAGAATGGGCCCCTGTTCTTGGTCGGGAGGCTGGTGGTGGATTTGTATTTCTTTCGTGAAGTAGTAGGCGACAACTTGATCGGAGATTCTACTTCATTCGTATTTTCCGTTGTCGGTGGTTGTCTAACAGTGTCTTGTTCTGCTGGACACGATTGGGCCTATGGAGGCTTCGATGTACAGGGTGCCAAAAAATGATAGCCTCCCCTCCCCAGAGTAAACTAAGCATGATAGGAAAAAAATGAAAGTACCAATAGGTAGCCCATTTTATTGTGGGTTTACTCAGAAGCTCAATATTCAGTGTTCACTCCATTGGCGTTATGAGCAGCTTGAAGACGAACGTGGTAGGAAGGCAAAAGTGACTAAAAAAGATTCGTGTTGGTTACGGCTTAGCGGTTATTTGGTAATAACTCCAAAACCAGCAGTGTCAGCATCATGAAACTTGGTGTCAGGGTAGGGCTCGTCCCCATGCACATTTTAAGCCTAACCACAAGTCCATGTGCACCCTGTGAGCGGAGCTATTAAAAAACAAAACACGCGACAGCTTCCCCTGGAAGATGCTGCACTGCAGCGCACTCCACATCTGCGTTGAACTCCCATTTCCCGAAGCACAGCATTGATGTGCTCCTCCATCTTAGTACGACTAAATCGAGTCGCTATATGTTCAGGAAACATCATTTTTTCAACATTGTCCTTCAAGATGGATCCGAAATTTTCACGCACATTCAGAAAATGGAGTTCAACACGGATCTTTTTGAGTCACTTTTGCCTTCCTACCATGTTCGTCTTCAAGCTGCTCGTGACACCAATGGAATGAACACTGGAATATTGAGCTTCTGAGTTTAAACCCACAATAAAATGGGCTACCTATTGGTACTTTCATTTTTTTCCTATCATGCTTAGTTTACTCTGGGGATGGGTGGGGACTATCATTGTTTGGCACCCTTTAGATTTATTTGGATGGGTGGGATGGGTTACTTGAGGGACTGAGTCCAGAACCCGAACCTGCTGCAGTAGCAGCCGTGGTACGCTGAAGGTCCTTCTTGGAGGCCCGCTTCTGGGCCTTTGAGGCAGTCCTAGCACGGGATCGTTGCTGATGCTTAAGAATCTGTAGCCATTTCTTTTCTGAGATTGTCTGACAAATGGAATATTTCTTATTGTACCAATCACAGGAACAAACTTGATGTGGATCAAAGTGAGGTCGCAGCACTAGAAATCCTGGGCAGTGTTCAGGGCTGTCAGCAAGGGTGGTGTCCTGGTCCACTGAGGGGTCCGGCTCATTGTCCAATGGGTCGGGAGAGCCATTGGGATTCACAGGATCCATGATGTAAAACTTTTGAAGGTGTTTGAAAGCAAGGCGTACCAAGTGGCGAAGCAATCTCTGACAAACAATGGCGACTAGCGAGGTGGGATATAATTTTCGTGCCAACTTCGTGACGTAGGGGGAATTCCAGGAGCCAGTGGGGCCATCTGTGGACGAAAGCAGTGGTGACGGGGGAAGGCGACTGTTAGTGTTGTGGGAGTCTTAGTTAAGATGTCAGATAGCCTGCTCGTAAGGTAATAGGCCCATGGATGCATGTAGTGAATAGCAAGATGCCTGGCTCATAGTCGTAAATGCGTGTCAGGCAGAGCAACCCCACCCCCACCGTGTTTCGAGAGAGGGACAATTATTGGTACCCTGATTAGAATACATGCGATAATGGCTAAAACGTGGTCGTTTTAAGGAAGAGATGGGCTCCTGCCCATGAGCTGGTTGGTCCACCGGTTCTGGTCCACTGGTCTGCTAGCCCACTGGTCTAGTGGTTCTCTCGGTGATGTATGTGGATCAATTTGGTAAGTGGCCAACGATAGCCACGAGAATCGGTGACCTTTATCATTAGACAGGTTAATCCTGTTGTTGGTTCCTCTTTTTTTTTTGGTTGCCAAAAAAGGATAGTTTAATAAATTAATTAACAAGAAGTAACATACAAGAAATGGATGACAATAAAAAAGGGAAGGTTAGGAAGGCCCAAGCTGCGACCGTGATGGTTGCTTCAGATAGTCCTAAGTAGGCCCAGGGGCCGGAAAGGCGGCGACAGTGCTGGACTGCAGGAAACTCTTGGTGACCCTATGGACACAGAGGCTTGAGGAGATGGTCGCCGACCATTGTCCGGGGTCCTATGATGCCTTCTGAGCTGAAGATGCATGGATACGTAAACACTTATAGCAAATAGTAGGTTAGATTTACTTGCATAAGTAAGAACCAAAGGCCTTCATTTGCTATGCCTAGAATTCTTTTTTTCGTATTTTAAAAATTAATAGTTGTTAATTTAAAGTGTGAAATAGTTTAATAATCCTCTAGAAACTATTTGGGGTATTGTTGTATGGACAGCGATTGTATTTTTACTACCAAGAATTTATAGGCTTGGGGAGGAGAATTTGTGACAGAGACCCAATACTGAAACGTCCTAGATCCAGTCCTATTAGTTCCGTCTGAGTTAGTAGAGGGCGCCACGAGATTTATGCGGGAATTTCTACTCGGTTTTCAGCCTAAAATTAAACTGAACTAAATAAAACTAGCTTGTATTTAATTATTATTTAGTTTAGCTTAGTTGTAATTTAGTTTAATTTAGATTTGGGCTGAAAAATGAGCAAAAATTACCAGTTGGAACACGTGGCACCCTCTGAAAACTCTGATGGAACTAATTGGAAAGGATCTAGGACGTTTCAATAGTGACTTTTTAGAGTTCTCCCCCCAACCCTATAAATTCTTGTTACTACTTATAAACCAAAGACCTTCGTCGTTTCCGTAAGTAAAAAACCTACTCCAAACCTTAGTTCTTACTAGTGGTAAGACAACGGTTTCATTGTTTCATCAATGTGTCTTCATGATATAAATCCACTGTTGCAACAATGGCCCAACAATGAAAGAGTTGCACACAGGACCTTTGCGCATTTGTCATGTCACGGTAATGGATGCTGTGTGATACAAGTTGGAAAAGGAGCATCTGTTTGAACCTTAGATCATCTGATATTTACCACCAACCCCTAAATATACTCCTCATCCCTTATTTACGAGGTGCGGTTAGCAAAACACATTTTGTAAAAAAAATTGCATTTATTGTATACGCAGTTTATCTTGAGTCCTGCAGATATTTTATGAGCAGCTACGTCTTCCTGGAGGGGGCGACATTAATCGACGACCGCCATTGTTTTTGTAACCATCTTGGATATCAACAAGGCACTCTGCTACCAAAAACATACAATTGATTATCTGTGTCGTTCTGGGGCCAACTCAAGATAGGCCGCGGACACTATACGCTATTGGGAAAGTTACTGGGATTTACGCAAAGGAATTGAAAAAGAAGCACAACAAGGCCATGCACTTAAGTTTTATTTCCGTCGAACTTGGTGTTTGTTCAAAGTCTTGGCGTGGGTTATGACAGTAGTGTACAGTATTGGACATTGAATTTTGAACACTTCAAATGTTGTACTGAATTCTGCATACGGATTAATTGTTCCTGGCAGATGCCAATGTTTGTGCAAACATCTTTCCGTTGTTGAAACAGCACAATATTGCATTGTTGGAGCGCGTTTCTAAGCTGTAAGGTAGTTCGAATGATGCAACTTTCTCACGTAACAATGCTAAACTTCGTAGCAATGGAGTTTTCGCTGCATCAATGCTTGTGTAGCAAAGAAGTGTTCAAAATTCAGTGTCCAATAATACTGTATATCGAATCTTGAATACTCCAAGTGATGTACTGAATTCTGCATGCGGATTAATTGTTCCTGGCAGATGCCATTGTTTGTGAAAAGATTGCACGTTCTGGTAACTTTCGTTGTTGTTGGAGCAAGTTTCGTGTGAGGCAAGTTTCAGACATAACAATGCTAAGAACGTAACAATTGAGTTGGACTGCATCAGTACTTGTGTGATAAAAAAAAAAGGGGTTCAAAATTCCATGTCCGCTACTGCACATTATGGAATTTGAAACTTGTGGGTAATATTTTGGTAGTGATGTCACTGTCACTGAAAAAAAACGTGCAGGATCGCCAACCTTCTATTTTTAAAGTGGTGGTCCCTTAAACTTCTACCACATTTTAGAGGTTGGTTATGCTCGTGGAGGCATTGTTTGCAAGGTCAACAGCCCTGTAGGTCGTATTATGCCTTACATTGTTGATAGGTAAACCAATTCACCGGAATGCACACTTCAGTCACCAAACACGGTTGAGGTCTCATTGTTTACAGTATATTCCAGTTGGACTGACGTCAAATGTAGTCCCCCACGTGGTTGGGATTATTAAGCACGACTTCCTCGTAATCTCCACTGCTTCGCCTTCTTTGTCCCGCAGCGTTTGATTGCTCGTAATTCCAAATAAAGCAAGTAGTTTCGCCATTGTCTGAGGCAGGTCTTTGGAGGATGACGACCGGAGGTCCCTTTTCAACTAGTTCGGTTGGAGGCCCTGCCGTGGACAAGTACGTGGGGGCTTCCCGAAGACGTCCCGAGCCCACGTGCGTCGTCATAGTGCTTGATTTTCCTCCTGAAGCAAAAATTTTAAAAAGAGAAAACATAAGCGAAGTGTAATGCAGTTTTCAAAATGTTTAGTAACTCATGCAGGGTTTCCATCAACCTAGAAAACCTGGAAAACTCAAGGGAATTCAAACTACATTTTAAACTCAGGAAAAATTCAGGGAATTCTCTGATATTTCACAAAAAAAACTGGAGAATTTAAGCTACATTTGAAACACGGAAAATTCAGGGAATTCTCTGATATATCACAAAAAAAACTGGAGAATTTAAACTACCTTTGAAACAAGGAAAATTCAGGGAATTCTCTGATATTTCACAAAAAAAACTGGAGAATTTAAACTACGTTTGAAACAAGGAAAATTCAGGGAATTCTCTGATATTTCACAAAAAAAACTGGAGAATTTAAACTACCTTTGAAACACGGAAAATTCAGGGAATTCTCTGATATTTCACAAAAAAAAACTGGAGAATTTAAACTACCTTTGAAACACGGAAAATTCAGGGAATTCTCTGATTTTTCACACAAAAAACTGAAAAACTCAGGGAATTTAAACTACATTTGAACCTCAGGGAAAACTCAGGGGATTTTCCGATTTTTCACAAAAAAAAAACCATGGAAAATTCAGGGAAAAATAAAGCCACATTTTTAGGTCTAATCCTAAGTGCATTAAGACATTGTGGAAAAATAAAACGTATCCTTGTTATTTCTGTGTTTACACCGAAAAGTTCATTCAATCGGTCTACTCCTTTGCACTGAGCGAGCCCTAAATACAACTAAAACTGGTAGGCTAAAATGTGTGGAAATATTTCTTTCCTAAAATTTCGGTAAATAGCCTGGAAATTGGCCATGTCAGTATGGCTGAGTGGTAGGACTCCGACCTTTGGTTTCAAAGGTCGTGGGTTCGATCGATTCCCCACTCAGGCAGTCTGACATTTAAGTCCAAAAGGCAACGTAAATAGGTTAGCATCCGTATTTATTTAATTGACCTCAATAACTCTGGTAAGCCTGAAAATTCAGAGAAATTATTTCAGTATTTTGATGGAAATCCTGTCAAGATAACTAGAGGAGGATACAGAATTGTAGGGGATGGGGCATTTCAAATAACAACTTCCATTAGAGGCAGAATAAAAAAATGGACCTGAGAGGTGAAAAATGGTAAATCTTTTACTCAATATTGTCCTGAAAGACTAAAGAAATTATTGAAAAAACTTCCACATTTCAAGCAACAACTTGCTCCACAGGCAAGAATTTGTAAAAAAAATTGGAGTAATGAAAGGTGAATAATTGTTTTCACTCAGTTTCATCCTAAACGACTTTCAAACAATTTACTCCACAGGCATAAAACTGTACAAAAATTGTACCACTGTGAGTTGAAATATGGTGAAATATTTCACTCAGATTGTCCTAACCGATTAGAGGTATTACCGTATTGAGAAAACTTCCACATTTCAAGCAGCAGCTTCCTCCAGCGGCAGAAATTTGTTAAAAATTGGACGACTGCCGTGAAAAATGAATGGTGAAATCTCTCATCCGACTAATGTTGACAAGCTTTCACATTAAAAAAAAAAAAAAAAAACACATGGTAGAGTTTTAATTTCTTTTGATACACGGGCCTCAAGGACACCTTTGCCTCAATTTTAGGATCGTAGGGGCGTTTTTGTCATTAAAACCACAAAACGGTTAAAAAATATCAAAAGGTTTAATAATTTCGGGAGGGCGTGGGCCCCTCAGGGCCCCCTTAGGCCTACGTCCGCGTACGCCGTTGATGGATCGTACAATGTGGAGTTAGAATATCTACATGTAATCTTTGAAGACACAGAGAGGGGCGGGGGACTGCCACGTCTACACACGTATATATTTATCGTAGCCAGGATGGTGCTGCGGACAGGTGTAGGTAGTCATGATGACAACCAATCAAAACGCAGCAAAAAGTAATGCGACAGAGCACGCACGTTCATTCTTTGCACGGTAGCAATGAAAAAGGGTGAATATGTTCATTCTTTGCACGGTAGTAATGA
>JAHWFP010129740.1:27386-40029 GCA_023313725.1 Lithobius niger
GCAATGAAAAAGGGTGAATATGTTCATTCTTTGCACGGTAGTAATGAAAAAGGGGAATATGTTCATTCTTTGCACGGTTGCAATGAAAAAGGGTGAATATGTTCATTCTTTGCACGGTAGTAATGAAAAAGGGGAATATGTTCATTCTTTGCACGGTTGCAATGAAAAAGGGGGAATATGTTCATTCTTTTCACGGTAGCAATGAAAAAGGGGGAATATGTTCATTCTTTGCACGGTAGGAATGAAAAAGGGGGAATATGTTCATTCTTTGCACGGTACCCGCGAAAAACGTCAAGCTGCTTGTTGCGTGATAGCAAAGGCGATCGGCAGTGCGAACGGCAGTGTCGATTTGTAGTCGCAGGCAGTAACACACGAAACATAACGACACTGTATTGTTGACGGGAAACACTGGTCTATCAAACTCTGGGGCCCTAACTGAAACAATCGCCAATGCGACAACAAACGAGGCTGTGTGGCAGTATAATGATTTCACGTCACTCGCCCGTGTTAAAGGTAAAATGTCACTTGCCCATTTGCCTAGCCGTCCTGTATTATAAATAACGACAAAGCCGCTAATAGAGAGCAGCGGACAAACCGACATCCAAAAGAAAGACTTGCACTGAATGAGCGAACGAAGCGAGCGAAATTCATTGCATTTGCAACTACAGAAAATCAGCTTGGCATGTCAAAGTATCACGAATTAGAAAACAAAAACGAGCTCGTTTGATGTTTAAGGTAAGGTTTAACTGATGCGAAGTCAAAACAGCGACGTAACATAAATAAACTTTCGTGTAAAGTTTCACATACCGCAGTGTTCCTGTACTGTTTAGTCCACGTGAAACTTTACTGCTGTATTCAACCATTAGACACGTAAATAAAATTAAAACCATATCCCAACTTTCAAAGTTATCTTAAGAATAAAACAGTGCATAATATAGACTGCACACTCGTCTATTTTCGGGGCCAAATTTGTCAGCATTATTCTAGTCAAGTCGTCTCCTTTCCGTTCGTCCTATTGACACATAGACCACTTTTCAAGATTTAATACTCAAGACTTCAAGACTTTAAGACTGGTATTTCATTTTAATTTTCAACGACATTTCCAGGTTTTCAGTGAGTCGCACGAACCCTGAATTACTTAATCTGTAATTCTGTATACTAAGCACACTAAAAGTATGGTTGTTACGATTTTTCAACGATGCCGTTTAGCCAAGTAGAATGAACCAATCAGACTTATCGTGCTTTCAAAGTAAAACTTGTAAAAAAATACGTGAATACAGCAGTAAGGTTTCACGTGGACTAAACAGTACAGGAACACTGCGGTATGTGAAACCTTACAGAACAGTTTATTTGTGTTACTTTGCTGTTTTGAGTTCGAATCAGTTAAACCTTACCTTTAAAATCAAACGAGCTCGTTTTTGTTTTCTAATAATAGAAAGGCATAGCATAGGCCGGCGCCAGCTAGTTTTACTACAGCAAAGTAGGAAAGTGATAAAAATTTAGATGAAATAATAATTTTGTTTTACGTACTTTTGTCCGAATTGTTTCCTAAGCAATATTCCTTTCTCTACGAATTTTTTCCCTTCTCTACGCAAACAGAAAAATTGTTACTTTTGTTAGCCCAATGTGGCGACGTTCGGACACCTAAAAAGACATAAAAACGGAAGTTACATCTTTATTATGGTTAAAAATTAAATTTTGACAAAATTTATGATCACAATAATTTTGCGCAACTGATTTAATTGTTTTTTTTTTTCCAATAATTTGACATGCAGGGATTTTTTGTTTGTTTGTCAATAGTTTGCTTCAGTACGGTAAAAAGTTTCTGTTTGATACGTTTAAAAAACTGCATTTTTAAAATTCAATCTAACCTTATAAGGAACGGGTCTCTGTTTAAAGACGACATTCTCACCAGCAGAGTTTCCGCAGCCAACGAGCGCATAATAGGGAATATCATAACCATACGTGGAAAAAAAAACCATGGAAAAAAGCCTGGAAAATACACGGCAAAGTAACAAAAAAAAAGCTGGGAAAAAAACTGCGAAAATGAAGCCGTGGGAAAGAAAGCATAATTGTTTTGTAGGCCTATTGTTTGTTTTCGTGTTGTTGATTTTGTTATTTTGTTATAGGTTAGGTTACTTTAGGGTAGTTGCCTTGGCTCGAATTTCATCAGGCGGGCAAAGTGTCACTTGAAAACGGCTTTTTTCCCCCGCTGTTTTTTTTTATCAGTTTTTTTTCACAGTGGCTTTTTTCCCACGGCTTTTTTCAGCGGTTTTTTCCCCCTCCGCTCTATTTCCTAGATTTATAGTAACTGTTTAAGAGTTCAAAGGTAAACAAAGAGAAATGAAGCCGTAGTGAGAAGCTAAATAAATAAATTCCTGTATGACTGTTAAAGAGGGGAAAAAATTATGAGCTGTCATGTGCCGGGAATCGAACTCGGGTCTTCTAAATTCTTCAACTGGACTACCTCTGAGAGGGAAGATCACTCAACCTGGTTTAAATCAGGCAGTACACCGCTTTTGCTACAATTCCGGGTTGAAATCTAGGAAAAAATTTGATACCGCCAAAAACAAAAGAATTTTTGGAAAAAATAGCAGATGAGGGGGAAAAAAACAACCGAAAGAAAAAAGCGGCGGATAAAAAGCAGCAGAGTTATGGCTACATACGAAAGATAACTGACCTAACTTAACCTAACCCAGCCTGCAATAAGAACAATAAAATTGAAAAAAAAAAAAGCCATTTATTTTGTGTGTAAAAACGAGAAAACAATATTTTTGACAGCAAACACGACAAAACAACGTTACGAAAGTCTTTTCCTGGTGACACTGCCTACCCTGCCTGGCGAAATTTCAGACAAGGCAACTCACATGCGCTGCTGTGTCATTTCTGCAGACTTGTCAATATTACATTTTTATGGTTCAGTTAACCACGGCCGCTACAATATAATCCAAGAGGGAACCCTACGACAATCGGAAACATCCATTTTCAAGCAAGGCCATGAGAGTCACCGGTTTGAAGTATTAAATCAATGTTTTTAAAAATTTTTTAATGATTTGACCAAAACAGTGTAATGTGGGCAAACGACAGTGACATTTTCACTTCAATTAGTTTTTCAACTATTGTATTTTGGCACTTGGCTTCTTGGCGTAGGACTGAACTTGAACAGGACGCCATTTTCACCATTTCTTTCCTTCAACCATGAACGTGGATCCAATTTTACGAACCCCTTTCGGCCATTTTAAAGGCACATAAATCCCTCCGTTCTGGCCGCTTTACTCTGCGTCACCTACGCTAAAATATAGTTCAAACGACCGCAGCGCGCATTGCTCTACGACACTAGTCATACACATTTCGGGGCCGCTGCAACGTGACACATCGTACGACCAAGTCGCAAACTTGAGCGAAGGATTAATTATCCTTCCTCCAGGGCCGCGGCTTGCCAGCGATGTGGCGGGAGTTATATACCGCTCAGACCGAGCCGTTTAAAACAAACCTAATAACATTCACGCGCCACTACTGACATCTGTATCGTACCCTTAGACCAGCAAATTAAAGGTAAATCAGTTTATATAAAACTATTTCTGGTAATGTATCGAGTGAAACTGTTAAAATATACCGGAGGGAGTTATGTGCCTTTAACTAGAAATCATGCCTAAATTAATATCCCATCGCCCAGATATAACTTTACAACTTTAATCCATCCCAAGTCAGCCAGCTGTTGTATTAGTAAACAAAAACGAACACGTTTCATGCTTAAGGTAAGGTTTAACTGATTCCAAGTCAAAGCAGCAAAGGGACACAAACCAACTTTCCCGTGTGGTTTCAGATACTGCAGTATTGCTGTATTGTTTAGTCCACGTGAAACGTTACTGCTGAATTCAAACATTTTTACCGATTTTATTTTTGCACACGATACTTCAGCTAATGATTAGTGCATTCTACTTGGCTACACGATATCGCTGGAAAATGCTTAAAAGCTAATTCTCTTAGTGGGCTTACAACAATTGAGGGTAATTGAGGGTTCGTGCGAGTCTTTGAAAACTTAGAAATTACGTGTAAAGTGACAATTTTACCTATCAGTGAGCCTTTTCCAGCAATTCCATGGCTGGAAAAGGGCTTGAAGGTGATGAACGATAAGTATAGTGTTCGCGGCCTATCTTGAGTTCGCCTCAGAATGGCACAGGTAATCAATTGTATGTTTTTGGTAGCAGAGTGCCTTGTTGATATCCAAGATGGTTACAAAAACAATGGCGGCCGTCGATTTATGCCGCCCCCTCCAGGAAGACGTAGCCGCTCATAAAATACCTGCAGGACTTAAGATAAACCGCGTACACAATAGATGACTGAAAAAACCTAAAAACACTGAAAAAATTTAGCCAAGAAAGTAGTCAACGTGTAACCTTACATTTTTATTCCTTTGTTTGGCCATCAAAAGTTTTGAAATTTGTACCCTGACTTTAATTGTATTTACGTGTCTAATGGTTGGATACAGCAGTAAGGTTTCACGTGAACTAAACAGTACAGCAACACTGCAGTATCTGAAATCTTACAGGAAAATTTATTTGTGTCCCTTTGCTGTTTTGACTTCGAATCCGTTAAACCTTACCTTAAGCATCAAACGTGTGTTCGTTTTTGTTTACTAATTCGTGTTACTTTGGCATAACATGCAGTTAGTTTAGATTTTTTTTTAATGTTTGTATCTTTATCAATTACGGTTTGCACAACCAATAAGGAGACAAACCCTTTAATCTTCAGAGTGAAAAGGACAATTTCGGCAAAAAGTAAAACTTAAAAACCTAAAACCGTTCAACGTTTACGATGGAAGAAGACAACCCACCCCGTTATAATTTCCGAACAAACCAGCAAGCGGCAACCCAGAGAAGAACAATCCCGGATAGACCAGCTAGAGATTCGGTCAACGTGGTCAAAAAGTTCTAATTTTTCGAATTTTAACCAAAGACACTCACAAAAGACGGCATGATGAAATTGTAGCCGTGCAAGCACGAACTGGCGATAGATCCTTAACATTCAATGTCTTCGCCTCAAATTTCTACTTTCTGTCAGCACCTCCACCCAACGATGTTGAAGTTCTACACCATATGCAGGAATAATCAAACCCTACTGTTTTACCCACAATCAAATCGGTTCCAACTTGCCAGATATTCCTAGAACTATACAAAAGACAGTCAACGCTAACATCGTTCGAAACGCTTGGATCATATTCGAATTCCTCCCAGATAAAAGTTTCTCAACCAATGTGTTTCGACCCACCAATAGCAGAATTATGAAACGTTCTCCTGTAATTTAGCATACCTGTTGATCTACAATTCGAGAACCCAACAGGGGAAGAGACCAGGATCAGATTGGGAAGGGGTGGGCTTATTCGGGAAAGAGAAAATTGGGCCCCCCACTTCTCCAAAATTTAGTGAGCCTTTTTATTTACTTTTTGTTTGGCTATGTACCCCCTGGATTGACATTCAGTGTGCGAATTGTGACCATTTGTGCGCGTTTCTTTGAACTATACGATGGGATTCTGTGGTGAGGGCCTCCCCGGGGGATCCCCAGGTTCCCGGGCAGGCCAGTCCGACACTGGAAGAGACTCGTTTGGATAGTTTCAATGGTTTTGAGCAAATTCTGGCTTTTATGTTCGTCACTTAGCTCCTGCTAATCTAATGTTTCCATTCCCTATCACGCCACAATTTCAAATTTTTGGACCACTAATTAGAACAGAAGATTCTAAAGATTTTCAATAAGAAGCAACCGTTTTGAACCTGGACCCAACCCCAAAACCGAGAAGACTCAATTGACCGGAATTCAACATGGTGACACCGAAAACAATTTGGAAATTTAGAACTTCACAATCCACATCCAGGGACCGTATTCAGCCAAAACTGAAAAGTGAAAATGAGTCAGAATCATCAAGTAAGGAATACAGAATTGCAATACAGAATATAAGCATCAAGTATAAGGAATACAGAATTGTTGTTATACCACCCCTAGTTCCGATTATAGATTAGTTGACACCTAGCACCTAGCGAAAGCGTTCTTAGTAATGAACGCGCTATAGGGAATAACTATTTTTCATTTGATAGGATGACAAATTTATTCCTTCCCCCAACCAACTGTAAAAGTCAATCCATAGAAAATAAGCTACAGAATATCCCACGCAACATTCGTTTCGTGGCAAAGAATATCCATTAATGAACCAATGAAAGATGACACCTTTAGTCCAAAATAACCTTTTGGCTACTCGGACCCAACGATTTAATATAATATGAACCAAGAGATTCAGTGTTTCGAAAAACAAACTCCAGTAACACTGTTGCTAAAAATAGAATTTCTAGACTAGTAGACCTGATCTGATCTGAATTTCTAGACCTGAACGCTCCAATGGTGCTAGCTCAATTGGCTCTCGATACATTGAATTAGTATACAAAATTGACGATTTGACTTCACCTTTGAGTGCCGTAGCGTCACCGGTCATGTAAGAACCGAATAAACCAGTTTGTAATAATCCTACAATAAATACAGATGCAAACCTATTTACGTTGCCTTTTGGGCTTATATGTCAGACTGCCTGAGCGGGGAATCGAACCCAGGACCTTTGAAACCAAAGGCCGAGGTCCTACCGCTGAGCCATACTGACACGGCCAAAAGGAAACGTCCATAGGCAGCATTTAACACGTCCATATATACATATAAAGAAACACTTTCCAATCGCCACTGGCTCAGCGGTAGGATCTCGGCCTTTGGTTCCAAAGGTCGTGGGTTCGATTCCCCGCTCAGGCAGTTTGACATATAAGTCCAAAAGGCAACGTAAATAGGTTTGCATCTGTATTTATTTCACTTGTTGAGCCTTTGGCTTTCCGGCTTTAATCCTACAATAGATGAGGTTGAGCGACCAAATACAAATATGGCTTTCGAATAGCCAATTTCACCTATAGAGCAGTGACATTTGCCGCCATATTGGCACCAGTATGGGTTTTAGAGGGCATAACTACAAGGTGCACTACATAAAAATGGAGGGGAAAAACAACGGAAGAGCGGATTTCTTAGCTTAAAATAACGTTGTTTTCTCCAACAACAAAAATCGCGCGTTTTAGGTCTAAGAAATCACTCTTCACAGCATCGGCTTCAGTATGACGCCCTTCTGTTTCTCTCTGCAGTGCCCCTTGCAGCTAACCCACTAAGGCTCCAGCATAGAGTTATATACAATAGTACTACGTCGTGTCACTGCTCTATAGGAAATCCGTCTGTTGCTGTTCTAAACAAATATAGCAGAACTTTAGGCCCAAACGTTTGTAGTCACGCTGTTAATTAACCACTCAATCTCAAGCTCATTTCTCAGCCCAACAGCGGCATTGCAAACTATACCTATAACCCGATTTCTGCACCGACCTAACCAGATTTGGCTTTTAAACCATTAGAACTTCCATCACGTTGAGGAATGACGAGCTCTTTCTGACGCAGCATGGACTTATATTAGACACTTGCACAGATTAAAAGCTACGCAGGGATATTCGGATAACGATAATTTGAGAAACTGCGCGCCCCGCACCATAATGGGTAATATGGCAGACTGGTTTGTCTTTATGCCACCCTTCTTTGAAAAAATGTTTGTAAGCGTTTTGGATTATTTCCCTCCGGCTGCCAAAAATACCCATCTAATAGAGAAGTCCTTAGGCAATCAAACAGATAAAAAACGAATCGTTTATTTGCCCATACGAAATTTTTTCAACCATCGCAGCTCAATAGTAATGTTCTCAGATTCCCCAAACACTCTGCATGCAATCACTCTAACGCTCAATTTGCCCAGAATCCTAATGGAGCTGAGGGGATCGGGGCATCGGGTCCGCAATTTGTACAGGGCACCTCCAGGCCTGCAATCAGCACCCCCGCAGCCCCCACACGAGTGGTTTTTTTTTTTTAGGCTGGGGAGAACGAAACTCGACCATGGAGTTGAGATTTTTCTTTGCAAACTCGAGCTTAGTTCCAGAGAACTGCTTAACGTAGAAACTAACGCATTTAATAAGGTGTCATATGAAAGAGCATGCTTTCCCTTTCCGGTAAAAAATCGTAAAAAAACGAAGGAAAAAAAAAGAAAAATGTAAAGCTAAGAAAGATGATGAAAAATGTGGCAAAAAAACTGAAAGCTGCCGTTAAAGGGAGAGCAATTCAGAATGTAGCATGGTTACAGGACCTGAGAAGACAGTCATTGTTGATAAGGCGAAATGAAAATTCCCTGTTTATTGATAATGCTTATGACATAACTGATTAAAATTTCACTCCTGACGGTGATGATAAAACCACAATGGCATCAAATGGAACAAATGATTTGATTTTCGACAAAATCATTCATTCTTTTTGTGCCTTGTTTTTTTTATACTTTCATTGTGAACAAGCAAAAAAAAAAAATGATTTTGTCGAAAATTAAATCGTTTGTCCCTTCTGATGCCATTGTGGTTTTATCATCACCGCAGGAGTGTAATTTTATACAGTTACCCCTCAACCACAAAACCATCATTGAAAAATATAAAAAATACGCCTGCATTACTTTTTATGACAGCATTATGTAAAAAAAAAATTGTTCTATCTTCTGCCTCATAGCTGTGAAGGATAGAGACCTTAACTAATTTCTACTTAAGATATGGTTGGTTACATTATGCCGACGGGAAAAAAAAGTGTTTTAAAACTGTTGGCAACTAGGAAAATAAAAGTCAATTTAACAGGAAAGTGCTTTAATTTTGTTTCTTGTTTTGTTTGCAGTTGTACTTTTAATTTTAATTGCCACTGTTTCTGTGGGGAGGTTTTTTTTTTAATATTGTGGGAATTGAGCTATTTTCTTGTTTGTGGTGTGGTTCTCTTCATTTTAATCTGGTGGGGGGGGGGGGCGCCGCACAGAAAAATTCCTATAGTGTCCGCGGCCTATCTCAAGTTCTTCGCAGAACGAACACAGATAATCGATTGTACGTTTTTGGTAGCAAAGTGCCTTGTTGATATCCAAGATGGTTACAAAAACAATGGCGGCCGTCGATTAAAGCCACCCCCTCCAGGAAGATGTAGCCGCTCACGAATACTTGCAGGACTCAAGATATGCCGCACACACAATAGTTACGACTCTACGTACCTCTCCCAACTGGTCCGTTCTATTACCCTAGTTGGCAAACACCTAAAGAAAAATTCTGCCCTTTGCAGAACAACGCCAGCCAAGATGCATCTGAATGCTGACACGCCAACACGCTTGGTGATGCACCGAGGGCGAATTGAACAAACGTTCCTAAAGTGTGCGTGGCCTATCTTGAGTTTGCTGCAGAACGAACACAGATAATAGATTGTGTACGTTTTTTGGTAGCAGAGTGCCTTGTTGATATCCAAAATGGTTACAAAAACAATGGCGGCCGTCGATTAAAGCCGCTCCCTCCAGGAAGACGCAGCCGCTCATAAAATACTTCCAAGACTCAAGATACGCCGTGCACACAATAATTTACTAGATAGTTTAAATAATAATCAAGTTGTGCATTATCAACCACAATGTTAGGGTATATGGGTAGCTGCGAGGACTGGCGCGTCAGATTCGGTAGACGTCTTGGTCCCAGCGGTACATCTCTGGCTTCGTACAGACCCAGGGTCGATCCTGATGAAGAGAAGTGTATATGTACGGGTTTTTCTCAGGTTGTTTCCCGCCCGTTGCACGAGGGTTTCCTCCGGGTACTCCGGTTTCCTTCCTCAATGCGGAAAAACACAACTGTCTTGATTGTGGTATCGTCGACATAACATATGCGGCTTTGGCCTTCAAAAAGCTCTAAGCTGATTGGCCGACACCTTCTAGAAGCTACTATTCTAACCAGTTGTAAAACCTCCTATTCAACAACAATTTGAAATTCAATCACAGACTCAACCCCAAGGTTTGAATTACTAGCTTATAAAATTCTGTTCTCCAAAACAAGTCTTTTGTTAAGCCTCAAATTGGTAATCAACAATCACAGGGAAATCCCACTTCTGACACGATTCCAGCTCAGGTTTCTGGTAATGCTAGTGGTGCAATGGCAGCTCCAATCCATCACTTATAATAAGTACTTGGTTCAAACAGGGTTGGCTATATCCCGGGAAAAAAACTAGTTTTGGACGGGACACTGGTAAATACCGGTAAAAACCTGGTAAATACCAGGTAAGTGGGAAAAATGTTATTTTTTATAATTATTTTTTTATTACATGCATTTTTCAAGTTTGGAACCGACCTGCTCATTAAAAATAATAGTAGTACTTAGTAATTCTATATGAAACGAAAACGTAAGTAACAGAATGTAGTGAAACTACTAATAATAGAAACTTTCATAAAATAAGGGGAATCAACAAGGGGAATTATTATTTCAATTATAATTTTTGTACTTAAAACACACAATTGTGTTCATTTTCCTATGTAAACGTTGCATCAGCAAACATATTTTGAATCTAATCTTTTGAATTGAAGACAATTTTAATTATATTTAACTCTATTTAATTTTTAAAACCAATATAATTATATTTTACACGTTATACACCTATTTTTGTCTTGAACTGGGAAGAACTGGGAAAAAGTAGTTTATCCCGGGGCGGTAAAAACCTGGTAAAAACCACCCCTGGTAAATACCATACCAACCGTGGCTTCAAAGTTGGAGGCACAAGCGATAAATGTTGGCAGAATTACCCAGAATTAAGAACAACTTGGCTTGAAAATAGGAATTGAAAACCGATGAAGAGTCAAATATCTCAGGCAGCCAACCGGATTAAACTCCGACGCCCCAGAGTTCCCAAGAGGTTATGGTGGCCTTTGATGGTCGGGAAGGGTCCATCCTCATCTTGTCAAAGCTGGTACGGATCTCATTCACCGTAAGGTCACATGATTAGTCGCCATAAGGTACCATGACACAAATTTAAATAAATTATACTTCTGGTTGTAGTCAGAGGCCCTGCTGAGCTGCAGAGTGCCTCATGTGGGTATGTGGCTGTTCAGTTATGATATGAAATAGCAGATGCTTTGGTAATGCGGGGTTATCTTTAAGCTTCACTCATACTGGGTTGAAGGAGGATTTGATCGCACCTTAGACCCTTAGACGTGAATATAAGGTATGCCTAGCCGATATCACATGGTCAACCTGTCCTGCCTTTCAAATAAAATGTTATACCTATCTTTGTTCATACTTCGATCCTTATAGAGGCAGACTTTTTTAGTTGGCCTAAACGGTTTTAAATATTAAAAATAGATACTACTGGGCTTCTTATCCCAAAGTTACTTTTACTCTTTAAGACAAAATCCTTTTCTTGACCTTCTGGGGGGTATTCAAACAAACTCAAAACTTCACCCCAATTTAGTGGAAATGTGCGAGAAGGTTGACGGCATTGACGTGTTAGATGCTGAGGAAAAGGAACAGTTGTTTTGTCTTATTGTTTCTTATCATCAAGTCTTTTTCACCAACCCCCCACCCAATGCAACTTCTTGGAAACGTTCCTAATTTACTGGCTAGTTTAAACAATCAAGTTGCGCGTCATCAACCACAAGGTTATCAACCAGTCGTACAGCCTCCTATTCAACAACAAGTTGAAATCCAATCACAGACACAACCCCAAGGTTTGAATCACCAGCTAATAAACCCTGCCCCCAAAACAGTCTTTTGTTAAGCCTCAAATTGGTAATCAACAATCACAGGGTAACCCCACTTCTGATACGATCCCAGCTAAGGAAATTATTTTGTGGGTCGGGGAGGAACACAGTAAAGTCGTCTCTGACAGACGTGGTACCCCACAAATGCAAGAAAACACGCTTGATTTTTAATTTTCAGCCGTAATATTTCGGCCTTGATTACAAACAGGAAAAAAAAGACGAAAAAGCGAGCGAAAGCTCAAGTCAAAAACAGGGGGGGCCGCCATCTTGAGTATGATGTCACTATTACCCAGTTTGATGACATCACGCTCAAGATGGCGGACCCCTGTATTTGTTTTACTCGCTTTTTCATCTTTTTTTCCTGTTTGTGATCAAGGCCGAAATATTACAGCTGAAAATTAAAAATCAAGTGTATTTTCTTGGATTTGTGGGGTACCACGTCTGTCAGAGATGATTTTACTGTGTTCAAGGCAGCTTCGATCCATCACATATTCTTGTGGCCCCGATAGCTCAAAAGTCCTATCCTTTAAAATTGGCGAGGTAGGAAACATGTTCAAGAGCACATACAAAACATGCTTGAACACAAGGCGTCAGAATTCCTGGGTGCAGTGAGCACTATTCTCTAGTTTTCCTGACCCAAAAAAAGAGGGATGCAAAACTACGACCAAGAGTATGACTACGACTATGGTGATTGACTACGTGTTTTTGAACCAGAATTGCCCAAACAACAGTTTCCTTTGGAGCGGTATCACCAGTGCAAGTTCCATTCAAACGTGGATTTACATGGTGCGTATTGGCATGTACCACTCGATGCCAAGAGTAGGAAAATTGCTCCATTCGTGACCCACGACTGGCAGTATGTTCCTTTATGTGCCGTGTTCAGACTCCTCAATTCGGGCTCCAATGTCTGCCGTGTTCAGACTCCTCAATTCGGGCTCCACTTTCTGCCGTGTTCAGACTCCTCAATTCGGGCTCCAATTTCTGCCGTGTTCAGACTCCTCA
>JAHWFP010129742.1:3707-23798 GCA_023313725.1 Lithobius niger
ACTAAATTTTTTAATGCCCCCCCCCCCCCCTCCACTCGCATACCTACTTAAAAACCTTGGAAAATCGTCACCTCTCCATTCAAGGTCCAAAAATAGTGTGACACCCCTCCCCCTCACAATAAAAAAAAAAATTCGTATGCCTATTGCCTCGTTGTTAAGGAAAGGACAAGGTTGAATTAAAAATATTTTATAAAACACCTGTGTTCCTTTCATCCATCTTATGTCGAGTTCCACACAGTAAGCCAAGGAGCAAGGAGACAAGGCTTTTCTAAAAAATATAATAAAAATAGTGCAATATGTAGTAGTGATACCAGCAGCTTCAACACTCACATCAATGAGGGGGTCTGGGGCGCCCCCAGAAGCTGAGGCGTTTTGAGAAATTTTGACTGCTGAAAGTGTCATGTTTGAGGTCCAAAAATAACTTTTTCATTCTCCCCAGGCGATAAATAATGACTGGTCCATAAGCTGTCTTTACACTCTAGTCATTTAAAAACAGTTTGAAGTGATTAGGGAAGGGACATTATTTTAAAACCAACTAGGAAATTACGCCGAGACAAAATTCATTAACAGAAATTTCAGTTGTAACTATGAAATCTGAAAAGACCCCCATACCAATCAACCGAAGGGCCCATGTGCCATTGGCACCCAGGCACTATGGCCAGTCCGGGCCTGGTCAGGTCCAACTTTTGCCTCCTTGTCGATAAGGTTTCCAACCCCAGGGAAGCAAGGTGTTCATCGTATCATACTGGGTGGTTCGCTAGGTCCCAACCGTGCGAGTAAATCTCCTTTGCACACAACAATCTTAATTTCATTCACTAAGTACGCAACCAGACTTGGACACCATATTTCAACAATAGCCCCAGGGGCGCTTCCAGGAATTTTGTTTGGAGGGGGCAAAAAAAAAAAAAAATGGGTCTGAAAGCTAACGCATTTTTAATAATGTCAGTGATTTTTTATGCTTTTAAAACCTTAATTTGGGAAATTTTCTTAATGGCAGCAAATTCCGTACTTCTTTATTCAGCTTCAGTGGGGGGAGGGTTGGAGGAGAGGAAACATTGACTCGGAGAACGAATATGGGTTGTTGAAAGCACTGTAATTATAAACCACCGTTATCCATCTTGACATGAAAAGAGGGGCCCTCTGATGTCAGTAGAAATAAAATCGAAGTGCTTACAATTGCACAGTTGTACTGTTGTTAATCTCGGGTCTTGCGAGGAAAAAGGGTCCCCTTTTGCCCTTCTCTGGGTGCACCACTGGCCAAAGCTTTTTGTAGGCAACACTGGGTGCCCGCGTGATGTCGTCAAAGTTCTTTTCAAGAGACCAAGTGCTCGGTTAGCCTTAGCAGCGACAGCCGCACATTGTACTGCTCTTTTCCCATTTGCTTACACAACCACTCGCAAGTCCTTTTCGGTCCTTACTCCTTTTTGGCTAAGCACTGAATTACCTTCGCGATCACTGTCTGGCTGTGGTCTACTTTTACTGTTTCAGTCGTGAGCAAAGTTTTGGACAGGGCAAGTGGGAGGAAAAGAGGACAAATTTATTTATTACGCAGTCCACAACAGTGGGCTAAAGGACAATTTCTAGGAGGCACTTTCCACAGCGCCTGAGGCCGGTCCGCCAATCGAACGGCGCTTCTATGAACGTGCTGTAATAACTTCCGGTTTTGGCAAACTAGTGATTAGTTGGTGATTAGTTTGATTGACTGCGTGGTGCGAGCCATGCCTTCTGGCTCGGCTGGTCATATCTTTCTTGAAATCTACATTCCCCCTCCACTAAGCTTTCATTTATCCTTTATCCTTTTTTTAGTTGTTCACGATTCTGTTTTATTTTTCATTTAAACATTTAATTTCCCAGCAAGGTGTAGTACATGGAAGTGTTCCTGGGGCTGATGGCCACGTAAGCTAGGGCTCCAGTATTCGTTTGTCCAACTCGTGACAGCTTTGGAGGCGTTGCCCGTTAATTTGCACGGAGAAAACCTGCAAATTAATGTTTTCTTTAGATCATGATGATGATGATTTTGTGCCAGCAGGAAGGTTAGCGTGTGTTAATTTACCTCGTTAGCAATTAAACAATTGTGTTCAGCTTGAAAAAGCATTTAATGTACATGTAACTGATGACAATTTTTTTTGCTCTCATGTCAACATTGTCATGATTTGAGTTAGTCATCCAAGATTTTGCTACCTATCTATCAAGTTTTCCTTTAATCATGTCAAACTTAGTTGTTGAACCAATGAAAAAGCTTAACAGCGCATTTGTTTGTTAAATTGTGAGAATGTGGCATGTTGATTGGTGTCAAGCTATACGTAGGCTTAAGCTACTAGGTTGCTGTAATTTAAGTTTGCTAGTATAGTTTTTAATAAGGCTGTGTCTCAGGTCCCGGGATCCAGTTTATAAAGACTCAGGTCCCGGTGAATTCGTTGAAAACTAGGCCTTCAGCGTGTTTAAGTGAACCTAACCGACGTAACCTAACCTAACCTAACCTAACTAATCCTAACGAAAACTAATATAAGTTTGTCTAAAAACTACGGTTTTTTTGTTTGCCGGGATCCACATACGCAGAACTCTGGTCTCGGCAACGCGTCCAAATAGGCTTGAAACAGTTACAGCCCAACCGGGACTAGAGACACTGCGTTTTAATAAAGTATACGCAGTGTCTTCGGTACCGTTAGATCCGCAACTGTTTCAAGCCTATCTTGGACGCGTTGCTGGGAGCATGGATCCCGGCAACACACAAAAAGCATAGTTTTTAGGAAAATGAGATTAGTTTAGAGTTGGTTTGGTTAGGTTAGGTATCATGCGATTAAGCAGGTTATGTTCACTTTAACAAGCTCAAGGCCTAGTTTCCAACAAAGCCACTGGTAACAGAGTCTTTCAAACCTGGGTCCCGTCGGGACCTGAGACACAGCTTAATTACGGCCTAATTTTAATACGCTCATTCATTATCTTGATTTCTTTCACCTGCTGATTGGGTGGTGTAGCGTGATGCTCGTATGCCCAACAAAAACTATTTTCCTTTTTTAAGTAATAAAATAAAAAAAAGTTGTTTTCTAAAGGTTCAAATATTCTTGCTGGTGCTGGGTTCATGGTGGATTTAGGTCTCAACTTTGCCAGAAAATTAAATGGGGGGGGGGGGGATGGAAAGAAAACGGGGGTAAAAAAATACAGTAGCTAGGAAAGTAACTTAAAAAGGCATGGCAGTCTGTTAAGCAGTCAGTGTAAGTGTACAATCTGTGCTAGGATGTTATCGGCACATTTATGCAACCCTATTCTTAGAGATCAAGATAGCACCGGCCAGTCACCATATGGCGATTCGATTTAACTTTTGTGATCTGACGACCATTAACTATCTGTCTAATCGCCAGATTGAAAACAAGACTGATGTCAAGTGTTAACACACTCTCCTGCTATTGTATTCTTTTGCCTCGATGCTCACTTTAAAATTTGTTCAAATCCCCTATTCTCGTTTCTCTTTAATAGTAATAGGTGCCAGCCTAGGTAATTATAACCGTAAAAACGCACAACTGGCGACTAATCAACACTAGCTAACCAGCCAGCGGCAACTGGGGAAAAATTTTAATCTTGACCTATACCTATTCTATGCAGTAGGCTACCACTGTAACCAACTGGTTTCTGTTAGAGGATATAATTATGCTACTCCTTATCTCAGTTGTTTGTTGTGTGCTTTGTTGGCCACTAAGAACCACCCACAACGAAGACTTGACAGCATCAGAGTAAGACAGATGTTGCCTCCAATTGTAACACATAATTGCCACATACGATAAAGCTGCTACATACAAATATTGCTAGTTGGGTGTATTTTCGTTCAAGTGTTTTTAATCGTGTGGAAATGCTTTTACTATACTTAGTTCCCGTATCTCCCAGCAGGCAATTCATCGCAAATTGTGACAAAAGATAACTTTCTGTATGTGACTTGCAGGAGTACAGAATTCCTACAATGGAGGTGTGAGGGGCATCATCACATTTTTTTTTCTTAATTGAGTGCACGTAGCAGAATCTGGACAGTGGAAGGCCGCTGCAGACAAATTTTGCCAAGACATTTGATTTCATCAATTTTTGACATTTACGTATAACATTAATAGTCTCGACGAGGCCTTTCATTGACGGAAGAGCAAAACTAATAAGTTAAAGCACTGAGCAATTATTCAGTGAAAACTGTTAATTAAATATGGTTAGTCTAACCTACAGTTTAGAAAAACAAATTCTATTTTAGAAATTGGCCGGTTTTCTGCGTATATGACAAAAACATGTTGGCTGTGGATGCAGTGTATCCCAGACAGTGGGAGAAAGTTTTGCTGCTGGAATTTAGTGACGTTTCACCTACCCTTGAGGTTAGCCTTTAGCAGAAGGAAAGTTTGAAAATGCTGCCTAGTTTAGATGAAATGTCATTCAAAGTATAATTGCGAGAAGAGTTTATGTTTCAGTTGACTTCACTGTGTACCTCATTTTGTTGCTTAGTGAAAACTTTTGTCATCCATGTAGTTTCTCCTTCAAGTTGAGTAGTGTGTTATATTAATGGGAATCTGGTACTCTAGCTAACTACGTGCAAATTGCAAAAGTAGCCTAGGATAGTACGGAAGCCAGTAACCTGAAATTTAGAATAAAAATGCAAACAGTAGAGAGGAAAGCCCATTTAATTAGTTTTTGTCAATGATAAAAATGTATGCAAACAGCTGAAAACCTAGTGTTATTTTTAGCTCATTACTACCTGATATCTATTTAAAAATTGTTTTCAGTAAGCTTAAATCAATCATAGTTAAATGTGTTTTTTTTCCCTTTAAATTTAATTTGGGTAGCCTAATATATTTGCTTACTGGGACAGTCTGGAAAATAAAAACTTGTGGCCTAACATTATTTTGTTTCTTTGGGACATTTTTGAAATGCAGCATGGCTGGTAGGCCTAAACTGGTTTAAAAGCTCAAAAGCACAAATATTAGGTTCCCACTGAAAAAAACATTATTGGTATCACTTTGAAACTCGCTAAAATTATCATCATGATGTTTTTACACACTTTTAAAATGAAGACCTTACTGAGTCTTGATAATTTTCGACAGGTCTTTGTCTGTCTTCTTCAGGCATTCTCAAGGACTTGGACGAACTCTAGTTACATCTTCGACTTTTTTCCGTGTTGAATTGGAACCGTGGCCGTAGCCTCCGATTTTTGTATGGCAGGCACAACTCGGACCTTGGTTGTATCCTCTGGTAATCACAAGGCGGTGGGTAATTTCTTTTTCTATTCCACTCGCGTAAAAGAACAGGATCAGCAAAACAATCAGCAAGGCCTTACCAAGTGCAATTTTATGCACCTGGTAAGCCATGAGCTTCCTGCTGTTTTTGTATGTGAGTGAAATAGAGAAAGAAATTTGCTACCACGTTGTGATAACTGGAGGCAACAACCAAGGTCCGAGTTGCGCCTGCCTTGTAAAAACCAGAGGCTGCGACCACGGCCCAGTTAATTCAAACGTGAAAAAAGTCGAAGATGTGATGAGAGTTCGTCCGAAGTCCATAAGAGCGCCTGAAGAAAACACACTAAGAATTGTCGAAAATTAGCAAGACATCATGATGATGATAAATACATTTAGGTTGTATTTATTAGGGTTAGTGTTGCCTACGTAAAAAAGTAAATGTTTATGCCCCAGTAGGTGGTCATTCATTTCTTGTATTATTTATTGATCCTAATTTCCATATTTTTTAAAGTTCAAAGTTGGCATCCCTGTTCGGGATTGACCAGACGTCCGATGGTAACCAGTCTCTTATGTACAATGCACCGAAACAGCCAAAGAAGACACGGTCTGAATCTGGTAACAATTTATTTTTCTACCCGTTTCATTTTCATCCACCTCTTAACATACAAAATCTGTGAGAACAACATTCCTTAAAGCTGAAAACAAACATGTTGACTAAGCACAATCTTGGAAAAGTTGCTTTTTTAATTTCACATTTTTAGGGGTTTAGAATTTGGTTTTTTTTTTTGCTTTATATTTGGCCATGAAAAACGAATACTCTGCTTGTCTTTTGTAACCAGATAAACAAAATTATGGCAGGCGTTAGCTACAAAATGCTTTAGTTCCGAAAAAGTCAATTCACAAAAACAATCACGCTCGTGCGTGATTTGTTTTTTGTGAATTGACTTTTTCGGAATTTTATCATGTTCCATAGTAGAAACTTCAACGAAGTTTTTCGTGAAATGCTTCAGTTGTAGCATTGGTAAAGAAAAATTTTTCATCACTCTTTTTACTCACAAAAACATTCGTTTTGATTGTTGTTGTATTTCCAAATATTTAGATCTAGAGTGTAAACTTAATACGGTAGCAGCTCAACGTACTTAAACGTGCGCTAAACCGAAATATGCACTTTTGGAGACTGCATGAATGATTCACCTTTATTTAAAAGGCCTACCCTTTCCCTGTCTTCATGCATTGTAAGCATAAATTGCTTTTGTAACATTTACATACGTTTGAGTGAATGTAGCAAAACCGTCCCGTAGGCGTAGCCTGCTTAGGAAAAATCAGGAAAATAAAAGCATTTACACATGCTTGTACTAATGTTGCATGGGCGAGTCACATGGGAAAGCCTACATGGGGCAGGGGGCATGTACTTTTAATTGCAGGTAAAGATGTTGCCTTTTTAGATTCTTCTTTGATGAAAAGGTAAAATATTTTATAGCTATTTCGTAGCCACAAACATAACTCATGAGGGATGGTAAAGGTCCTTTCGTACAGATTGTGTCTGCCCTGCCACTCGTGATTTCCAGCTTGATTACACTATCTTTGGGGTAGGGCTCTTGCTTTAGCTATCACTTAACCTTCTCTTGACATGAAATTCATCATAGAGATGGGGGCTGAGAAAATGTCATTACATAGTAACCAGACTACAGCAGGGGTGCTCATTTTGGGTACAGTACTCATTTTGGGGAAAAGCCTGGAGGCAAAAAAAAAAAGCCAACTGCTGCAATATTTTTTGTTGTTTGGCGTGTTCCCAGCTCTTAAGTTTTTTTATCAATCCGTAACTGCAAAAATGTATTGTTAACTGGGTTGGCAATTTTTTGACATGCGACAGGTTTTATCCGGTTTTTACCATGGTTTTAACCGTCATGTCAAAAACCCCTTTTTGACGTAGGTTCAAAAACTCTTAAAAATACTCCATTTAAGCAAAAAAAAAATGTAAATAAATAAATACATAGAGAATTATAAAGATTGCAACCTGTTTACTGGTTAAGTAATTGACAAATTTTCAATTATGTTTCCAGTAAACAGGTTGCACTCTTGCAAAGTTTTATAAAACTAAAGCCCTAATGTCACATTTTGTTTTGTATCTCTAGTGATTAGGTCTAGTTAGTTGAAATAATCACAAGATGTATGTTGGAGTCTGTATGCTTATGCCCAGCAACACCAATACTTGATTTAAATTGAACAAATATGTGAACGTTAACTCAATCAGCCACTCTATTCACTTTCATAATCCCTACTCTTTCCACAGCACAAACCTGTGTGCACTCCAAGCTATAACAGACTGGGAGTTAAAATGGCAAAGAAGCTTAGAAATTTTTCAGACTGTTTAAGAACGTACTATTATTACATTAAAAACTAAGAGCTTTTGATGTTTTATCTCATGTTAATCAATAAAGAGTTCACTTATTGCCATGGTACCTAACACTGCTATTACCATTGATTGAATCTGGGCAGTTCAATCTTGATTTTATTGGTTTCGACAATTTTTGACGGATTTTTGTACGGTTTTCGACATGTCATGTCAAAAACTCGTTTTCGACGTCAAAAACCCAACCCTGATTTGTTAATGCAATAATTTGTAATTTCAGGAGAAAGTCAACCGCAAGCTTCCAGTTCTGCATCCATGGCTGTGATACATGCTGTTGCAGCTTTTACATATAAATAGTAAGGTCAAGGCCCTACGGTTAAAGTTTTGTTGTTTGTCCTGTGGGTTGGTATGTATTAATACATAAAGTTGATCTATCCTGATATTTATTTGTAGCGAAGGAGGGAAGCACGTCAATATAGGAAAAAATGGTGTAGCAATTTTAGGAAATCATCTTTCAAGTGCCGTAAGTAGTACCTAATTGTGCAGTACATGTATTAACTTTACCTTCTCTTTGAATAAGGCTACAGTAATTGTTTTCTCTGTTTTCAGTACAAACTGCTTTTGTACAAAGGCCAGAACCAACATGTAGCTTTTGCGACGATAACGAGCAATTTTCAGTTTGTGGTAATTTTTTTTCTACTTTTAAATGCAAAACCTATTTTATGTATTCACTAATTGAGTAATTGTGTAGAAAAATGACTTTCACACCCATTTAACATCTACCATAAATTGCCTATTAAATGCCCACTGGTGCTAAAACCTAAATAAATAAAAAAAAAATCATGGGAGAGGGAGCAGTAAATAAATCATAACCTATTTTTTAACTTTATTTCTGTGCAGGGTCGGAAGCACCAAGACGCAATGGATTTATACTCATACTTCAAAATAAGTTGATATTCGCATTAAGACAAGAACATTAGTCACCAATATCATGAAAATTTTCGACAGCTTAGGTACATCTGGCTTCTTCAGGCCTGTTTTGTAAAGTCCATTTATAAAACTGGCCTGAAGAAGACATGTACCCTAAGCTGTCGAAAATTTGCGTGATATTGGTGACTAATGTTCTTGTCTTAGTGCGAATATCAACTTATTTTGAAGTACGAGTGTAAATCCAGTGTGTCGTGGTGCTTCCAGTGTTGATAAGCTTCAAAGTAAACCGTACAGTTTTTTCCATGCAGGGTGTTTACTTATCACGGAGAAGTTGACGATCATGTGAGTTGCATTCAATATACCATTAACACAATGCCTTTTTCTCATTTATTCACAAATTTAGTTTATTAGATTGTTTCCGTCTTCTAAATTTCAACATAATTCATTGTTAAAAATAATTTCTGATCACACAAACCTTCGTAACCGCCAACACCTTTCACGTTCGGGAAGCACGTATATAGCCGCCATTTTCTGGAAGTTGGCATCGTTTTCCTTTCCTTCTGGGAGAGTATTATCCAAACCGGATGTCACTCTCTCTCTAGGATTGACTTAAATTGACGCCAACTTCTGGAAAACGGCGGCTATACGTGCACTTCCCGATTGTGAATCGTGTTCGCGGTCCCATAGGATTGTGTAGTAAGAAATTAGTTTTAACTGTGAATTATGTTGGATTTTTGGAAGAAGGGTGATCTAATAAATTTGTAATTAAATGAGAATAATGACAAAGCGTATGCGCTAAACTGAATCCATACGTGAATAATTGCATAGGCCTAACCGCCGACTTTCCTGTGATAGAGTAAACACGCTCCCGTGAAAAGTTGATTTTGTTAAATGTATGACTTTAATTTTGAAGCAGAAAATGGCCTATTTTAAGAGAAAAAAGGTTGCTCTCGTTAACTGTATGAAGCTTTTGATTAATTTTTCAGAAGAAAAACAATAGTTTAAGGGATTGGCGGTTTCACAATTTCGACTTTATAAAGTATTTAAGGGCGCAGTACGGCATTTTTTTTTGTAATACGGAAACCATACTCTGTCTTTACAGAACCAAAATGCAGATTTTAAACTTCGTAGTTAGAAGCGTTTATCCCCAAACAACAATTTTTGTCCTTAACCCGACCTACTGACACCACTGTGTTTTTCCTCGAGTTAATGCTTTCGTTTTAAAGTCGGTTTGCAGCTGCTTCACTATCATGAGCACTGATTGGTTCGATCGTTGCCTGTGATCTTTGAACGTATTATGTGATGTCATTAAAAGCGAGTCAAGGTAATTGACGTTGGAGCTAGCACACGCACATCGCTTGCGACCAGTCGGCAAGGAACCCATGGTGGTGGCCTGCGATGGATAGGCTACGAGAGAAGGCTGCGTAACACTTTTCGTGAGTCGATTCCAACACCATCTTTTGGTAGTGCTACAAAGCTGGCTTGCAAAATCGGACCACAACAGCATTTTAAACAGAATTCACGCATGTTTTCATTTTCGACTCATTACCTGCATAGGGACTATTAGCTTCCGGTAGCCAATCTATACGGGTCAACATCTCTGCATCGAAAGCAAGGATGGCTCCAAGAGACGGGTCAAGGGGCTGTGGGCCCCCCAAAGTAAACAAACTTAGAAAAATTGCCGAAATTGATGAACAAAAAAACGTGTTAGAGGCACCTTTTTTTAAATTCCTAGATGCAGCACTGTAGAACCTTTGAGCAATATAAGGAAAATAGCGGTATATTAAAAATGGAACAACACTATTCTCAGCAGCGCTGATTTTTATAGCTAAAACGAGATCACGTGACCTACATCAGCCTATTGGATGACTGAAAATCTGGAACGTGGATGCTGTGTTTAGAATATGGGGAACGCTATCGAAATTGTGAACAGGTGCCTTTAAATTAATATAAAACGCCATCAAAACAGAAAAATCCCCTGTGGCCCACTCAAAGATATCGTTATGGATCCGCCCTCTATGGAAAGCCATGGTTGTATGCCACTATTGTGGAAAACTTACAAGACACTTTTTTTTAGATGGCAGTTAACAACAGTTCATCAAATTTTGAGGAAATTCTTGTTCGGTTACTGGGCTGCTTGTAAGAATCTCAAGGCCCGACTTCTACTATGACAGGTCATTATCAATCGCAAAAAATTTACCAACGTTCAAGACGCTCAATCTCGTAATTCCTGGATCTCCACTATTCTGCAAATTTTCAATAGTCCATATCAACAACCAGCTTCATCAGGCTTATTTGACTGATTTAAAAGTTCCTGGCTCACATCTCTTGTCTCGTCATTGTATATAGCGGTTGTTATTGTTGTCCTAGCCTACTACATTTATCAGGCGTTCTCCACTGCTTCAGCAGACGTTCGTGTAGGTCATGCTCACTATATACTTTGGCTTGGGCTGAAGGGGCTTGAATAGTTATAAGCAGCCTTGCTTCTGTCACGTGTGCTTGGCTCGCAAGTGTCTCCAGTCCCCTCATATGGCAATCTCGTGCTGTATTTGACACACGTAAAGTCGTCGTTTTTGCCCACTGTTTTCACCACATGACATTTAGTGTTTTTGTAATCGAACTGGGCATTTTTTTTTTATTAGACTATGACATGAAAGCATAATACAGTCGATACTGCTTACAAAGAAACTCAAGGGACAATGAAAAACGTTCCTTATAACTGAAAATCCTTTATATCCGGAAGAGAATAGCGCTAAATCTGTTAGGATGGTTGTTTGCAATCTGTTCTTTAAAAAGCAGTAATTCTTCAAAACCGAGTTCCTTAAAAACAGTGTCTACCGTACGGTAGTCCCAACTGAATATTTTTACAATTACGTGTGCAATTTTTTAAGCTCATAGACCGCTTAGTTATTTTATTACAGTTTATTTTACTGAAGCAATTTACCGAACCTGTTAACAGTCCACAGCTAGCTTTTTCCAAGGAGGGGCGCAACAACAAAATATTGGGCCCTTCCTCAACAAGTAAATAAATTTAGGGACGCAATGTCTCACAACCCTATCCAAAATATAGTATATTTTGGTCCTTTGGGCCCCCAAGGTCTTGAAGTTTGGGCCACCCTAATCCTGGGCCCGGGTGCCGTGCACCTTTTGCACCATTCCTAATTGCAGCACTGCCTGTTAATGGCAGCCATGGAAAGCTAAAAATATGGAATTAAAATGGTAAAAATATGTACTCAAAACAATCAAATAAATTTTTTAAGTGTTCTAACGTACTACAATTCCAGTGCGATTTGCCACAACTGTCTTAACTGTACCTGAATCGAAGCAGCTCAGCTTGAAATAGTAAATGGAAATACAGTTAAAATCAAGGTGCTCTCACCCATAGAGAGCTCTAGACAGATATTTTCGCCCTTTTTGGGATTCGTCAGTAGAGAATGCTCTGTGGATGAGAGCATAGGCACCTTGCTGGTGGTAAATTAACAAGCTTAAAAGTGGCCTAGCTTCAGCAACTGAAAAGCAGACTCTGCTGCTTGCATGGGGCTCCATTCTGTGGAATGCTGGACACCCACATTTAGGGCTATTAATGGCAGGTGATCACTTAAAATCAAGCTACTCTCACTCATAGAGATCGCTAGACAGTAGTTTCTGATTTTTAGCTTACTGAAGCTAGTCCGGTTTTGAGCTTGTTAATTTACCACCAGCAAGGTGCCTATGCTCTTATCCACAGTTCTCTACTGACAAGCCCAAACAAGAGCGAAACAAGAGCAGAAATCTGTCTGGAGATTTCTATGGGTGAGAGTAGCTTGGTTTTAGTGAACCACTGCCATTCATAGGCCTAAATGTGGGTGTCTTAACATTTAGTAGAATGGAGCCCCACACAAGCAGTAGTTTCTGCTTTTCAGCTTGCTGAAGCCAGTCTGGTTTTGAACTCGTTAAATGGAAATAAAGAAAAGTAATCAATGCAGCATTCTACGATAAATTCATACAAAACAAAGGTTGTCTGAAATGAAATACTAGCCTACCAAATAAAATAAAAAGATGATATTAATACTAGAATACGCAATACCGATACATTTTTCCAAAACACCGATACTGTACCACTGAACATTTCCGATACCTTACAGCACTAGTGGGCAATAACAATGCCAGGGTGGCTAATAGGCGATTTACGGTATGTAAATTGAGCTTTAGGTTAAATAGTTTTTATTTATTTTTTGGCTAATTTTGATGTGTTTTGTTATTCCAGGTTCAAACAAACAATTACGCCACTTTTTATGATGATCAGCGGCAAAATTGGTCTTTAAATTTTGATTCTGAACAAGGAATTATTGAGTTTGCAAAACAGGTAACCAGTATGTATGCAAAATGACAGTAAAATTGGCAATTTGCGATAAGTTGAAGTTCACTAAAAATGAAAAATTTATTGCACAATTTTTAAGTAGACGTAAATGATCAAACCAGTGGCAGATTTTTCTGGGGAGAGGGGATGGGGCAAACCCCCTCCTTTATTCTGTAATGTTCCATGAATTATGTATTGTGTTTGTGTGACATATGGGGAACATATTTTGAGACATGAAAATTTCAGTTCTACGTGAACACGCAAATTTGCCCCGTCCCCAGCAAAAAAAAAAAATCATTGACTTAATAGAGGGGATAAGATTCCCTCAACCGTGTACACCTGTAGGACATGGGAATCTCCATGTTTTAACTCTCGCTTTGTATTCCACCATTTGTAGAAGGCCGTCAGGGAGAGACGCTGCAGGTTTTCACGTTTGGCTCCAGTCCAGTTTATTTAACACCTTTTTCCAAAGCAGTGCTAAGAGGCCTTAACTTCCTGGCACGTGCGAGAGCTGGCTTGCTGTCGGAGGCAAGACATGCAGTTTGTACTCTTTTACTCCAGTCCGCCTTGCCTCGAGAAACAAAATGCCTTCCGTGTTTTAAATTTGTTGAAACACTTGTCTTACGAATTGACGTATGCTTGGACTACATGCAGCACAAGGATACAAATTTTTATACATATTTATTAGGTAAAAAACTAAAAACCTACCAGCCTAATTTTTAATGTATGTTTTCCATAAAGGTGAAAACAAAACACTTGCCGCATGGGGTCAGTACGAACAGTGGAACATGGTGTACCTTCCCCAACCAAAAATCAAAGTCAAGAAGATGATTTCAATCTTGTCCCCCCCCCCGTAAATTCCTTGATCTGCCCCTGGATCAAACATGGTTGTTTATACACGTCTAGCATCGAATTAGTTCAGGGACTTGCATTTTAAACTATGTAGTTCAGGTAAGATTGTTCTTACTTGAATGATGTTTCACTAGCCTCTTCTGCAGGTGTTTTCAAATTTACAGTGTTCGTTGATTGCTCCTCTTTGTTGCTATCGCACTTGTTGTTGGTGGCTGTTGGGGGGATTCAAGTAAGAATATTCTTACCATTATCAGAAAATTTATTTCTTACTGCTTTTTAAGTTAAATTTCCCTCAGCAAGATGCACGTGAACTTAGATCTGCATGAAATGTAATTAATAAGCTTAGTTTTTGCTTTGCAAACCACATCTCGGTTTTATGCACAGTTCAGGATTCTTATGCTAGCTGGAAAAGCCTGGAATTAACTCTAACGGTAACTTTTAAAAATCCGTTTGGGAAACTTTACGATCAAAATATTTGTTACAGAAAATCCCCGTGAAAAGTCGTCATTCTTGTTAAACACATGCCACTGTTTCGTCATTGAAAAATATTCCTTGGAGGCAGCTGTGATTTCTTTCATAGCCGACTTTTCCTAGGTTTTTACTGCTTTAGGTGTTAACCTTCACTAGTCGGGAATTGAGGGCTGTAATGTGCGTAACTTTATGCCCCCCCCCCCCCTCAGAAAGAAGCATGCATTAAATTTGAACATCTTACCCCCCATCTTGCACACCGACCTGTCCCGCCCGCCCGACCTACCCTGCACTGCCCTGCCATGCCCTGCCCTGCCTATCTGCAAAATTTGAAATGTTGAGCTTGTTATATGGAACTGCCGATCCTGGGAAAAGCTTGGAATTTCATTTAGATGAAATGTGAACCATGACAGTAAACGAAGAATGTTTCCTTCATTTCATGACACTCATTTGGAATGTGAATTGTTTCTACTTGTAGGTTTGTTTAGCTAAAGCCAACAGCCTTCCAAAGTTAGATTCAGTTGTAACTCAAGATTTACGAGAAGGTGAAGGAGAAAAACTAGATTCCGGAGATTCCACTGAAATACGGTATACAGGATGGCTGTTGACGGATCACAAGATTGGCGAGGTAATGATAACAATTACGTAGATTCTTTGGCTAAAGTAATAAGTACACTATAGTGCAGTGTACCACTGAGTTGAAAAAGGATGAAAGTGAAAACTTTTTTATTACGGTCTCTCTCTAAAGAGAAGGAAGGTCCATTCCAAACAAGATATTAACAATATTTATACCACAGTAAGGATGACTCACTGCCAACAAAGTAATTTGTCGCTGATAAAACTCATTAATGCCAAATCCAAGTAATAGACTGGACCTGTCCCTATCTATGTAGAGCCTGCTACTTGTCAACAGAGTAATTTATCTGTGATAAAAACTCATTAATCCTAAATCAAAGTAATAGACTAGATTCGTGTCTATATATGTAGAGCCTACTACTTATCAAGTTGATGTGTTTTTACCTTGAGTACATCTTTTCAAATTGGACTCTCCAGGCGCTTATTGTAGTTTTCTTCACGTAGTTATTCGATTTGCTCAAGTAACGTTCTTTCCCGACAGCTTCACTCTGATGGTATCCAAGCAACTGTTCAACATGTTTTAAATCTGGTGTTACCGCTGCATGAGTTAAATTTAAATATCCACATCCTGTTTCTGATTGTTGGCATATTGTTCAAAAATGGTTTTATTTTGTTTAGACATTTGTGTAGAACAAATTATAAAACAAATGTTGTTTGCTGAGTGTAAAAAGATAATATTTATTAAAATTACTTTGCTTACAGGCTTTTGATAGTAACTTGTCTTCTGAGAAACCATTGCGTCTCAAAATCCACCACGGCAAATGCATTAAGGTAATATTTGCTTTATATCTTGTAATATTTTCGTTGGTGCCGAGAAAAGGAAAAAAAACTTTATTCTTCAGCAGTTTGCGCTTAAGATTTCTATAGCTGTGGAAATCACCTGTAAATTTAGCATTCTTATTCTCAAATGTATTTTCTCTCTAGATATTTAACTGCCAGCTCGTTAACCCAGAAGTGAGCATGCGCACTCCCCTCCAACTAGTATACGTATATAAACGCTCGAGCGTGTAAATCACATCTTTTATTTTCTAGCACCCATCTTGTTAAGAAGTGCATGTTTTCCCTCTTATCTCCACCTTGTTTGGAAACCAATAGTTGTTTCCCGAAAGACGAATGCCGAGAAGGAAGCAAGTCGTTCCACCATGGGTAAGCTTCGTGCCTCCTTCAAGAAGCCATGACGAAGACAATGTCACCTCTGCCCAATGGCTCTGGCTTCCGTGCTGTGTCTCTGGGCCGTGCGCCCTCCTCTTCTGGCAATTATTCATCGTCGAGTTCCAGGCCTTCTCGCTGTGATCCGCTGTATCGCTCAGCCGGCTTCTCCTCATTCGATCCCGGTTAAAAGACCATTTGCTTTGCTGCCCGCCGTCACCTGTGAGTCTTCTCCTGTCAAAGGCACGTCATCTCATCTTTCGACTCGTCTCTCCGATGGGCCTGATTGCCCGGCACCTGTCGAGTCCTTCCTTTGTCATCTAAAGAGAGGACTTTCAACAAGCGAAGAGACTTCCTCTTCAAAGAAACTGCATTATCACCTGATCAAATCTCGTCTGTAAACAAGAATTTGGTACCTGTCCAGTGTCGATGAATGCTTTACTGCTTTTGGCTCAACAATCAGCTTCTTCCATTGCTAACCAGGAGGTTTTGCAATCTGCATTAAACTAGTTTAAGCCAAAATACCCAAGACTGAAGTCAAATATCAAGGCTGATTGTCTCCCAGTTTCCAAGTCGGATGCCACTTCAAGGCCCATCTTTTCCCACGAATTGGAATTTGTGCACATCTGACACTTCTGCAATTCATTTCTAGCAGTCTCCTAAAGACCAGTCAGGACCCACGGAACCTCTGGACCGCTCTGCTCTCAGCTGTCATTCTCACCAACAGAAGGAACTTGCCGGCCCGCTGTCCAAAGCTGAGATTAATCAGTTATTCTACCGGGCCAAAGCCAATCTTCCGCCCATTGTTTCTGGCCCTCATCACCCTCATCAGCTCCATTCATCCACCTCGATAACGATGACGCCTGATTACGGTCATGATTGGTAAAATAACACGCCGGCAACACCAAACCCATTCACGAGAAATCACACTTCACTTCCTGCCGACATTGTTCAACAAGCTGCAGCAGCCATTCTTAGCAACGGAGTCTATCACATGAATCTAATTGCTACGCATCACCGTAAAACAACAGAGAGGAAGCGAAAGCAAAAAAAAAGCATTACACCGGAAACGAAACCGGATGTTAGGTAGGTGACTGGAACTGGATCGGCGTAAGGCAGAAAGGTGCAGGAGCATCGAATGGATGAACTGTAAGCGAAAAGGACTGAAATACAACGAAATGAAAGTGAAGCGACGAAAAGTCAGACATGGAACCAAAAGTCGGACTGGAAACAGATCTGCATGCAGCACTCAACAATTAGCCAAATCAGCTGACGACAGGTCATGACTCTCTCACAGTGACGTTGATTCTGACGTTTCAAGTCACTCCCGTTTTGACGAGGTTTTTTTCCCGTGACAGCGAAGACTATTCGGGCATCTCTTTCTTGAACTATGGAAGAGTGCTAGAGATGTTATTCCTGACGGCTTCCGTTTTAAACCTACACCAGACAATCTTTCCTTAAAGAATCCGGGCTTGGTTTCGGCTTCAGTTCCAGAGACCGAGTTCCTGGGAAACAAAATTGGTTCTTTAAACCTTTAGGAGACAGTTCTGTCAATCCAAAAAACTTCGAAACCTATGCCCATTCTGAATTTCTAACCGTTGAAGATAAATTGGACTTTGGGACCAGTATGCTATTCCGAGGAAAGTTGCAGTTCAGTCCTCCATCCTCAAACACAATGACAACATTCTACGTCTCGGCTTTAGGGCAGGATGTCAACTCTCAAGCTGATGTCCTTAACACCGCTGCTAATGCTCTTTGCGAGAATCTCTCTGTGGAAACAAAACCCACGTGAAGCCAAACGCTTAATCCAGCTGATCAACAAAGTTTTCAAGAAGTCTTGTTTTGCAACCGTCCATTCCATGAATTGGATAACTAAAACCCTTTTCAATTCTATATTTCTGTTGCGGGACATTGCCCTACAATCTACTACCACTCTCAATGATTCCACAAAGCATGAACTGCGTAATCAACCAATGCATGAAACTCTCTTCAAAGACCTCATTCACAAGCTTGCCCCTCATCTTGATCTTGCACGTAAGCCTAAATACGAGATGCTGCAGCCCACGCTGCAGCAACAATAATTCAGCAAGAATTCTGACAAACAGCCGTACAAGGCTTTCTACAAGCAAGGGCACAAGACGACCGGTACAAGTATAAAAACCAACCACCGTAAGATGGCTCCAATTCCAATCGCAACAACAATCAGCAGTTCTTTCGGGGAAAACAAGGAAGAAGCAGAGGCAAGAACCACAGTTTCACCCCTGAGCAGAAGAAGCGCCACTCCTCGCCGGGCTACAGTGGAAATTTCAGATCGAGACAATGACTGGGAGTCCCGGTGGCATCTGTCAACTCCAGTAGGGGTCTTCTCAGATATCATTATTCGGCATGGACGAAAGTCACTCTAAACCATTTGGTTTTTTTCAACAATCAGTCAAGGATTCAAGCCCACATTCATAAGCAGACCCTCTATAATCTCCCTGCCTCTTTGGGATTTTGCATCTCGTCCTTAGGAGTATATTTCGGCAGAAATCCATCTACTACTGCAAAAAGAAGGAATTGCAGATAGCATCAACCCTTTGCGCCCGCTGTAACGGACATTGGCTCACCCTCGTACCTACCTGTGTGCTGTTGTGTTGTGCTTGACTCTTGTTGGCGCCAAAATCACTTGTGCAACGGCAAGGACTTTCAGGTTTTAACTTCAAAAAAAACACACACAACCACCACTAGGCAGAAACACACACACAAGTTCCTTTGAATTTTCGGTGAATTCCACCCCGTTCACCTTCTTCAGAAAAAATTTGTCAACACAAAAACGTCCGAAAACTACATGACTGTCAAGTTCGCGAATTCTAGATTTCAAAGGGACGTTTTTGTGTTGACAAATTTTTTCTGAAGAAGGTGAACGGGGTGGAATTCACCGAAAATTCAAAGGAACTTGTGTGTGTGTTTCTGCCTAGTGGTGGTTGTGTGTGTTTTTTTGAAGTTATGTCGTTTTCAAACCACTGTAAACGCCGGTTGCCGGTATTTTGTGACATTTGAACTGGTGATGAACTTTGAAATTAACGTAAATTTCCGCAATCTTTATTAATCCATTGCTCCAAAAGGGTCTACTTCCGCAGAAGCTACGAGCATGCTTGCCGACCTATCTAGATTCTGGCATGTGAAATTTAGGTGGACAAATTTTTGGGTGCGTTTCTGATGTGTGATTAGCAGCGAGCACGAGCAAGGCTCGTGATTTGGAAAAAACTGACACCATTTTCGTGCACAGCGACCTTGATTTACCCTTTACATCAATGGGGATAGTACAACCTTCCATGTATACAAATCAATGGTGGACGAGCTTGGAGCTGCTGCGGAAGTAGCTCCCTTCAACGTAAACATTCCTTTTAGGGATATTAGAAGGCATTTCGTTACAAACCAAAAGAGAAATACTTAAGATTTGCCTATAGGCTAGCTAAATGTTTTATATTCGTGGCATTTTCATTCCAAAAGTAACCAGGCCCCACCCTTTTATTATTTTTTTATTTTTTGGGAAGTCATTCAAGCCTGCTTTTAACTGGCCAAAACATTTGGATCAGATCTGCAACTTAACATAAGAGCTGGAATGCCCAGTTAGTCAAAATAATAGTTATTTCAGCGTTGCTTTTCCGTGCACTGTAATAAATTTAGCTTGTGCTAACAAATAAAAAACGACGACCACGGGCAAATTTGACCACCAGGCAATGCCTGAGAACCAATTATTTTTTTTTTCGTGGCCTTACTTCATAAAATTTCATAAATTTGTAGGCTACTACATAATTACTTGGCTGAATAGCCTACCGAATATCATCATGCGGTCAAAATTAGCAAATTCAGTTTTAGTACTGTAGTCCCTACCAACATCGAATAAAACAAATGGAATTTCTACTTGTTAGCCTATCACTTGCGAACAAATTTTTACCAAAGATCAATTCTCCCAATCTCATAATGTCCAGAATCTCCACTAGGCCTTTGCTGCAAATTTTAGATAGTCAATATTGACAACTATCTTCACCAGGCGTATTTGACAAATTTAAAAGTTCGTGGCTCACATCTTGTCTGGCCACATATTTTCATGGTCTTAATTTTTGTGCCTTGAAAATGTTTTGTCTTACATTCATAAGGTTATACAACTCATACAT